>JBAMJV010006330.1:0-103246 GCA_037951105.1 Echinarachnius parma | reverse complement strand
TTGTGGGTGTGTTTGGGGAGGTTTGAGGGGTTGGTGTGAGGGGTTTTGGTGTGTTGATGTGGGGGGTGGGGGGTGTGAGTGAGATGTTTTTTTGTGTGGTGGTTTTGTTGTTGGGTGTTTGGTTTTTAGAGGTGGGATGTGTGTTGGGGGTTTGATGTGGGTGGATGGGGGTTGGGGTTGGTTGTGGTGGTTGGGGGTGTGGGGTTGGGTGTTGTTGGTGGGTTTGTGGTGAGGGTATGTGTAGGTGTGTGGGTTGTGGGGGTGTTTGGAGGGTGGTTTGGTTGGGTGGTTGTGTGGGGTGTGGGTTGGGGGGTTTGTGTGGGTGTGTTTGGGTTGTTGGGTTGGGTGGGTTTGGGGGTTGGGGGGGTTGGTTGGTGTGGGTGTGGGGGTTTTGTGGGTGGGTGTGGGGTTGGTGTTTTTTGGGGTTTGGTTGTGGGGGTGGTGGGGGGGGGTGTGTTGGTTGGGGTTGTTGTTGTGGGTGGGGTTGGTTGGTTGGGTTTGTGGGGGGTTTGGTGTTGTTGGTTTGGGGTTTTTGTTGTGGGGGGGGGGTGTGGTTTGGTTTGTGTGTTTGGGGGTTTTTTGAGGGTTGTGAGTGTTGTGTTGGGGTTTGTTTTGGGGGTTGTTGTTGATTGGTTTGTATGTGGGTGGTGGGTTTGGTTGTGTGTGGGGTTAGGGGTTTGTTGGTTGGGTGGGGTTGGGTGGGTTGTTGGGTTGTGTGGGTGTGGGGGTTGTGTGGGGGGTTGGGGGGTTTGGTGTTGATTGGGTTTGGGGTTAGGTTGTTGATTGGGTGGTGGGGGGGGATATTTGTGGTGTGGGGGGGTGAGGTTTTGTTGAATGGTGGAGTTAGGGTTTTTGTATGTAGGGGGGTGTAGGGTTGGGTTGTTGTGTTTGGTGTGGTGTTGGGGTTTGTGGGGAGTGTGGGTGGGGGTTGGGTGGTTTGGTGTTTGGGGGGTTGAGTAGGGTGTTAATTTTAAGATATTGTTATGGTATTTAGTTGTGGGTATTAGAATAATAAGAGTTTGTGTTTTTGGTATTTATAGTTGGTTTTTAAGGGTGATGGATTTTTGTATTGGTATTATATTTGAGAGAATGGGGATTAATGGGGGGATGTAGTTTGGTGTATGGGTGGGGGGGGAGTTTGTTTTGGTTGGTTGTTGATGATTATTAGTGGGTTTTTAAGAGGAGGTTTTGGGGGGTTTTGGGTTTTTTTTTTTGGTGTTTTTTTTTTGAGTTGTTTGAGGGGAAATGTGGGTGGATTGTGTGTTGTGTGGGTGTGTGGATAGAGGGGAGGTTAAGTGGGGGTAATTTGTTTGGGTGGAGGAATGGTTTTGGGGTGAGAGGGGATTTGAGGTGTAGAGGGGGGGATGGTGAGATATTATTTTGGGGGGGGGATGAGAAAGAGTGTAATTTTAGGTTAGTAAAAGGTTTAGAGTAGGGGAAGTTTGTGGAATTTGTTTTGGGGAAATTTGATTTATGGGGTAATGAATTTGGGTGGAAGAGGGGGATGTGGTTGTGATTATGTTGTGGGATGGTTTTTTGTTTAGGGGATGGTTTGTGGGGTGGTTATGGGGAAGTTTAGGAATGGGTTAATTAGTAGGTTGTGTGAGAGTGAGTTGTGGAAGTGTGGTTAATGGGATATGTATGAGTTTATTTGTATTGGGGTGTGTTTGGGTTAAGGGAATAGATGGAATTTTTGAGTGGGGTTTAGATTTTTGGATTTTGGTTAGGTAGTTTTGGATTGGTTGGGTGTTGTGTGTGTAAGGTGTGGTGTTGACAGGTTGTTGATGGCTTTGATAGGGGTAACTCTATTGTTAACCAAAATATGTAAATTTCTATGTACATTTCTGATTTTTTGAAAAATTGCCTGTTAACTATGAAGATAGCTGTATAATGTAAAAGGCCATCATTAATTTGTTGGTATAGCATCATAATATCTATATTTAAAATGTATACGCCTCTATACCTCTGAGGAGATGTATTTGAAATGATGACTTGCTAAAAGTCTAAAATTGTATTTTTCTCTATATGATTGCTGTTTAAACTCTAAGTCCAATGGTCTTTAATTTATTTATGTTGGATTCTCCATATTCTATAAAGCCTTCCAGCAATGTATGGTTAGAAAGATATTCATGATATAGTAAAGGTGTGCAATAAATATAAAATAATACCCCACTGGGCCCCTTAAAGGGACTTAGTAACATTGTCCAAATCCTAAAAATCCAATCTAATGAATTCTAGCGGTTCGTTCATACCTTGTTTTATTTGTATTTAACAATAAAATCATGGGACAGGTTTCGGTTTTTTAAATTTCCATTTCAAGTTTCAAGTTTATTTCCACAATTTGAATACAAAACAATGTAAAATACAAAATACAAGTAGTGAAATATGTACAATGAGCAAAAGACATGTATACAGACAAAGTAAAAAAGGAAAAGAAAGAGGAAGCAGGTATCAATATTAAAAATGTGTGGGGAATAACAAAGGCCTTGTGGCCTGTCAAAGGTTTTTCCAAGGAATAATAGATTTCAAATAAATATGCTCCGGTGTATATCAGATAATTGAAGTTACATTACGAATAACACGAGGCAAGTTATAAACTACATAATTGTCCATAATACTATTGTAAGTTTAAAAAAATAATGTTTGCATTTTTTTAAAAAAGATGAGAGTGATGGGCATTGTTTTTACTTCATTAAATAATTCCAAATTTTTGGCCCAGCATATAAAGTAATTGTTGTTCTTGAAAATCCATATCTAAAATTAGGCAAATACAAATTATCAAATTGACGAGTTTCATATCTTATAATATTTCTATTTTCTACAAAACAATCTTCTAAAAATGTTGGCAATAAATGGTGACAATAAGAGTACATACAAATCGCTACCTGTTGTATAGTTACATTAAATATGGTTAAAAATTGTGTTTTTTTAAAGAAAGGAGCAGTATGTGACAAAGGCTGTAAATTAAAAATTACTCTTATTGCACGTTTCTGGAGTACCATCATGGCCCTGGGAAGCGGGGGTGCGGGGGGTGCTGCAGCACCCCCGGAAATTTTTCAGGGGGTGCGCAGCACCCCCTGCAATTTTGTTTGTATGTTATAATGTATATCATTATGCTTCGTTTACGAAATTGTCACACAGCCGACAGCCACAAATGACGCTTTTTTATTTTTTTTAATTTTTTTAATTTTTTAATTTTTTTAACTTTCTTTCACAAAATCCTATAACATGTATCCCTGGCACGCGACCCAATAATACTCGCGACACTCGATACCGGCGCGGTGCGTGGTAACCAGCTGATAGTATATGGGTCTGGTGGGATTTTGAACTTTCCCGGATGGCTAGTCAGCTCATGTAGTGCGTGCCATGCAAAGCTTGCAATATGCCAATCTATGTGTACAGTGATGATTGCAAGTTTTTTGTGTTGACAATGGAAACCAGATTGCTGGTCTATATCGCCCATGGTCAGCGCATCATTTACAGATCCACCTAACCATACAAAAATACGCCAGAAACAACAGTTCCACTAGGAGATACACATGGGATCAACAGCGTGCGTTTTAGTGTGTCAACGGGCGTATGATCTCGGGGGATAGGGGAAACCCGGGGGGGGGGGGGGGGGGAGGGGGTGCTCAAGTATATATTGGGTATACGGGGATGTGCCGCTGGGGAAGGGTGACTTTTTCAAGAAAGATCCTTAGACATGGGTCCCATTTTTCATTAAAAAAACCTTTTTTCATTTATTCCTTTTCTCGTCTTTTCTCCCTCATTTTTTCCGGGATTTTGGGATTTGCCGATGTGAAATTGCTAAAATTTTCAAGCTCGCTCCGCTCGCTCACATACATAATATTTCACAACCTGTACCCTTCATAACGCCATATCATAAGCAATAAAAACGAATATACCCATACAATTATATTGAAACAAATGGCAATTTTCCGCTGGGAAATGGCTAAAAATTTTCAAGCTCGCTCCGCTCGCTCACATACATAATATTTCACAACCTCGGGTGTTTATAATTATTGCCAAAATTCCCTGTGTAGGAGGGGGGACACCCCCCTCCCAATACCAGTGGCGGATCTACGGGGGGGGGGGGGGTTAGGGGTTTAACCCCCCCCCCCCCTTGGGCAGCAAGTGAAAATGTATCAGTGACAAAAAAGTGACAAAAAAGTGACAAAAAATCACTTACGGGGGTTCAAATAGCAAAAAAAATTCGCCGCTTCGCGGCTCGTGGACGAAAGTGAAAAAAACGTCCAAACAAAATCACTTACGGGGGTTTAAAATAGCAAAAAAAAGTCGCCGCTTCGCGCTCGTGGACCAAAGTGAAAAAAAGGTGAAAAAATCGCTTACGGGGGTTCAAAATAGCAAAAAAGAAATTCGCCACTTCGCGGCTCGTGGACGAAAGTGAAAAAAAAGGTGAAACAAATCACTTACGGGGGTTTCAAATAGCCAAAAAAAGTCGCCGCTTCGCGGCTCGTGGACGAAAGTGAAAAAAGGTGAAAAAATCGCTTATACGGGGTTCAAAATAGCAAAAAAAGTCGCCGCTTCGCGGCCTCGTGGACGAAAGTGAAAAAAAGGTGACAAAATCGCTTACGGGGGTTCAAAATAGCAAAAAAATTCGCCGCTTCGTGGCTCGTGGACGAAAGTGAAAAAAAGGTGAAAAAAAATCGCTTACGGGGGTTCAAAATAGCAAGAAATAATTCGCCGCTTCGCGGCTCGTGGACTCTGCATCGTCATTGGGTCAAACCCCCCCCTTAGCAAAAAGCTAGATCCGCCCCTGCAAACCCTCCTCCCCGCTAGGTGGCTTTGCGCCCTCAAAGTATAAAACTTTCGCCCTCCCTAAGAAAATTCACTGGCGCCGCCCCTGTAGTATGTACAGTTTACTAATGAAGAATTTTATCAAAAACTGCAAAATGATTGGCCATTGTTTTATATTACAGCTAAAAATGAAATATTTAAAGTTCGAAATCCTATGGGTTCGGAGGTCTCAGCCGCACACGCCGTCCGACAATTATCTGATTACCCCCCCCCCCCCCCCTCCCGCCCCCGGGGGATATATCCCCCATTTTTTGATGCGGGGGTGGCCTGTACAAGACAAACAATCCGCACCTTTTTTTTAGAAGTTAAATCTTCTAAAAATCTTACAAAATGCATAATAATAATAATAATATATAACTGCAACAATTATGACCATACTTATACAGTGATATTTTAAACACCAATTTCCAAAATGTCTCCACGTGGGAGGGGGCAACACCCCTCCCCCAAGTATCTATAGACATGCACGGACGACAGGGCGGACGATGTAAGTGTATTTCTGGTGTGTGTGTCTGTGTGTGTAAGTTCGATTGTGTTTGTATACTATACATAGGCGCCGGAAGTGGGGGGGAGGGGGGAGGGGCAGGGGGGGGGGGGCTGGCCGCCCCCCCAATCCAAAAAGTGGGGGGGGCAAAACGCGTTTTTGCCCCCCCCCCCAAAAAAAAAAGCCCCCCCACCCTCAAAAAAAAAAAAAAAGAAAGAAAAGAAAAGAAAGAAAGAAAGAAAGAAAAAGGAAAAAGAAAAAATTAAATGTATCAGCCAATACTTGTTAATTCTAACGTTTAAAAACTAAGTCTATACATCCATTTAACGTTTTTCGCTGCGCGCTTCGCGCGCAAACAAATGATCTCAGTTTGTTGTGTAACTTGCGTATGGTACATCTGGGGTGGATTTTTCTGTACCGGTCTGTTATTGCTCTGTCTGTTTTTGTGACGTGCACCAAATTGCACCATTTCAAGTATATCAATGCAAAATCTTCCGTGGGAGGGGGATACCCCCTCCCTAACCCTCCCCCTCTGGCTCCTGCCCCCAGCCCTCGGTGGCTTCGCTCCCTCGGGACTCATTTTTGGCTGTAAGCTATGTTGTTAGATCATACATAATGTTGGCATACTGGTTTATCTTTTATGCACCAAATTGCACCATTTTCAATATGCAAAATCTTCCCCGTGGGAGGGGGATACCCCCTCCCAAAACCCTCCCCCTCTGGCTCTGCCCCAGCCCTCGGTCGCTTCGCTCCCTCGGGACTCATTTTTGGCTGTAAGCTATGTTGTTGATCATACATAATGTGGCATATGGTTTATCTTTTATGCACCAAATTGCACCATTCAAATATGCAAAATCTTCCCCGTGGGAGGGGGATACCCCCTCTCCAAACCCTCCCCCTCTGGCTCTGCCCCAGCCCTCGGTCGCATTCGCTCCCTCGGGACTCATTTTTGGTTGTAAACTATGTTGTTGGATCATGTTTTTATGCACTCAAATTGCACCATTTCAAGTTATATAAATGCAAAATCTTCCCCGTGGGAGGGAGATACCCCCTCACAAACACTCCGGCTCTGCCCAACCCTCGGTCGCTTCGCTCCCCCGGGACTCATTTTTGGCTGCAAGCTTTGATGTTGGATCATACAAATGTAGCATATGGTTTATGTTTTTATGCACCAGAATGCACCATTTCAAGTATATAAATGCAAAATCTTCCCCGTGGGAGGGGGATACCCTCCACATCCAAACCCTCCCCCTCTGGCTCTGCCCCAGCCCTCGGTCGCTTCACTCCCTCGGGACTCATTTTTGGTTTGTAAGCTATGTTGCACCAGATTGCACAATTTTCAAGTCAAAAAAATGCAAAAGCTCCCTACCGTGTGAGGGGGGACTCCGCTCAGTCATTTCGCTCCCTCGTGCTTGGTTGCTTTATCCTCGCAATCTCCTCACTCTCACCTCTGGCTCAAAGTTGGCAACTCTGTGAGTGGGGTTGGGCATGAGCCCCTAAACACATAAATCGTGAGCCCCCTTAGGTTTTTGCCCCCCCAATCCAAAACTGCTTCCGGCGCGCCTGATACTATATAGCGGTCTTATCATGTGGGGAGATGGTAATGATTTCTTTAATTAAGTATTATCAAATTTCCTTCCAAGGTATGCACCAGACTGCATTATTTCGAGTCCAAATTTGCAAAAGCTCCCTTGCGTGGGAGGGGGGACACCCCCTTCCCACAACCCCCCCCCCCCCCCCCCCCCCCCCCCCCACCTGCGGTGCTCCGCTCCCTCGCAGTTGTGCCACGCCCCCAATCCGTTGACCGTATACGTACCACTTTAAAATTCCTTCCGACGGGCCTGTATATACGTATATATATCTCAGCACCCCCGGTGAAAAAATCGTTCCCAGGGCCCTGAGTACCATAATCCTGTTTAAGTAGGTTTTTGCACAGTTTCCCCAAACAATATTACAGTAGCTAGGTGAGGCAAGATCATAGTATTATATAAATTAATAAGAACATTTAAAGGAACAATTTTGTTTAATTGTATTCATTGCACCAACAGCCTTTGCTACTTTATACGACACATAAGCAACATGTTCTTTCCAAATCAATTTCTCATCAATAATTATACCTACAAATTTAACTGAATGAATAAAATATATACAATGTTGATCAATAAATAGTTTAACATGAGATTTATCTATATTCTTATTTCTAGGCTACCATAACGGGTGTTATTCGTTATTCCGAACACGCAAATTTCGTATACCTGATAGTTCGTTAATCCGAAAAATAAATAGGGTTCGTTAATCCAAACATTTGTTGCGTTATTCCGAAGGTTCTTTATTCCGAAGGTTCGTTATTCCGAGGGTTGGTTATTCCGAAGGTTCGCTATTCCTAAAATGAAATCAGGTTCGTTATTCCGAAGGTTCGGTTATTCCGAAGATTCGTTATTCCGAAGGTCCGTCATTCCGAGGGTTCGTTATTCCGAAGGTTCGCTATTCTTAAAATGGAATCGGGTTCGTAAATCCGAAAATGAATTCTGGTTTGTTATAATGCTATAATTTCAGATTGGCGTATAGCCACGGGAAGGAAGGGAGAGAGGTGAGGGGGGGGGGGGGGGGGGCTTGCTCAACACAGGCTCTGTGTTAAATTAAGAGAAATAGAACTATAATTTCAGATTAGCACAGCCGCGTGTGAAAGAAGATGGGGGGGGGGGGGGGGCTCTTGCTTAATCAAATAAAGATATAAAACAAACTTAAATGTTTGATTGGTCTGGCCAAGGGAGGAAAAAGGAAAGGGGGAGGGGTATGCCTAATGCAGGCTGTAAATTATTATTATTTTTTAAATTATAGTATTATAACAAACCCGATTTCATTTTAGTATTATAACTAACCCGAATTCATTTTCGGATTAACGAACCCTATTTTATTTTCGGACTAATGAACCTTCGGAATAACGAACCCGATTTTATTTTCGGATAAACGAACCTTCGGAATAACGAACCCGATTTTGTTTTAGGAATAGCGAACCTTCGGAATAACGAACCTTCGGAATAAAGAACCTTCGGAATAACGAACCTTCGGAATAAAGAACCTTCGGAATAACGAACCTTCGGAATAACCGAACCTTCGGAATAACGAACCTTCGTAATAACGGACTGTAACCGGAATAACATACAACATGTTTTATTTACATTCAATTTCAATTTGTTTGCTACAAACCATGAATTAATTTTTGTAAGTTCCTCATTTATAACATTACATAAAACATCTATATCATCACCTGATGCAAACAAATTTGTGTCATCGGCAAATATGATTGATTTTAAAATATTACTTGCAAACTGTATATCATTAATATATATTAAAAACAACAGTGGTCCCAAGACCGATCCCTGAGGAACACCCACAGGAATTTGTTTAATTTCAGAAAACACATTATTTACAGATACTATTTTCTAAATAACTATAAACCATTTTAAAACTGTGCCACGTATACCATAAAATTGCAATTTTCTTATTAATATTTCATGATTTATACAATCGAATGCCTTTGTTAAGTTTAGAAAAAGGCCAATTAGTACTTTCTTATTCTCAAATGCTTTGGCAATTGTGTTTGTAAAATCTAAAAGGGCCATATATGAACTATACTGTTGTCTAAAGCCATATTGTTTATCATACAAAATACTTTTATCATTTAAAAATGACATCAAACGAGTATAAACAAGTTTTTCAAAGATTTTTGAGAAAGTAGATAAAATAGATATAGGTCTATAGTTTGCCACAGTACATACTTTTTAAAAATTGGTATAACCTTTGTCTTTTTCAAAGCGTCCGGGAAAATACCATTTTCTAAAGGCATATTACAAATATTGCACAGAGGTTTCACTTATACTGTACATACGGTATGTTATCGTATCCCGGGCTCTTATTAGATTCAAGGTTTTTAACAACTTCAAGTATCTCATATATTTCAATGGGTTTCATAACATAGATTGAGAATAATCATTCTTTGGCCAAAATTGCATAAAATCAACAGTGGCATCAGGTATATCCTTTACAGTATCCATACCAATTGTTCTATGCATCAACAATACCCTGTTTATCATGTACATGTTCACCATTATATTCAATAAAATCATATTGTACTTTACCCTTACGATTCATCAAAATATCATTTTTATAGTTTTCCATGTTGCTTTAATATCGTTACAAAACCGTTTAAATTTCGAAAAATAATACTCACGCTTATATTTTCTAATTTCGCGTGTAACTTTATTTCTAAAACAGGTATACACATCTTTTCGATATGAAGTTGGGTTTTTAACATATTTTCTATACAACATATATTTTTGTTTACACATTTTCTTCAATTCATTATTAAACCAAGGTTTACTCTGTGTTTGTTTAATTTTAACCTCTTAAAACGGAAAACGCTCATCGTAAACATCAATAAATTGTGTAATAAAAGCATTAAATCTTTCATTTACGTTTAAAGAGTATAAAAGTACATCCCACTCAATCAGCTGTAATTTTCGACCAAATTTCTCAATATTTCCATCATTAATTTTACGCTTATAAATAACATTAGGAAGAACATCCACATCAAATATTTAAATGATAAAAAATAGATAAATGGTCACTCACATCAGTAAGAAGGATACCTAAATCCACATTATTGTCAAGTCTATTTATAAAAATATTATCTATAAGAGTAACTGAGTGGTTTGTTATCCTCGTTGGTATTAAAATTAAAGGAATAAACGAATATATTTTCAAAAGATCAACAAAATTATCAACATTATTACAAACAGTTGTTTTTAATAAATCTAAATTATAATCTCCAATCAATATACATTCCTTTTCTTCATTTGTTATGTGGTGCAATGGTTGTTCTAAAGCATTAAAAAAAATCAGTGACATATTGGGATGGTGGCCTGTATACAGGGTGGACCCAAAAAACGGAACGGGGCACTTCCCAAAATATAGCAACATAATCGGATAGGGTGTCTTTTCCAATGAAAAATGATACCAAGATCAGTCATTTTGGTCGTGTAGTTTTTGTTTCAGGGCGCTCTGAGTGACACCATGTCAGGTTCCCTTTTTTGTTAATTTTTACCAAGTCAGTGCCTGATAAACCGCACTTACTGCCTGTCATAGCATTCGAACAACGAGCAATACGCGCGCTATTGTTATTGTGCATTCAGCCGTGTGCCGAGAGAATAGGCATGGTTGCTCGTCGCTATGACGAGCATGAAGTGCGATTTATTATGCACACTCTCAAAAAAAAATTAATCAACTGGTTCAAATTTTAACCAACAGTTGGTTTCCAGGTGAACCGACCAACTCTTGATTAAAAGATTAACCAACCCTAGTTGGTTACAAGTTGAACCAACTATTTATTAAAACTAATATTTTTTAATCAACCATAATGGTTACGATTATAACCAACTATTTATTAAAACTGTAACTAATTACTTGTTAACTATTTTTATTCAACCTTAGTTGGTTACAATTATAACCAACTATTTATTAAAACTTAAACCAATTATTTTTTAAATAATTTTAACCAACCCTGGTTGGTTAATGTAAAAGTAACCAACAGTTGCTTACATTTTCATCTATGTAAACAACTGTTGGTTAATTTTATTATCCAACTAACAATTGTTTGCAGGTAAGCCAAACAAAATTTACAATGCCATTCTACAGATGAATTTTAATAACACATTTGAAACCGTTAAAATTCCCACAATATGTTGTATATTGAGAAATGGTAGGGTGATGATTCCTATGTTATGGAAGTGAAAGATCATTTTGCAAAACTACAATGGATACATGTGGTTTAGCAATCCTACAAATGTACAACAGAAAGATATTGTACACTTAAGATTCCAATCAAAAACAGGAATACATTACGCCATTATGATTGCCGATTCCCTGCCTGGTAATGATGTATGTAATGCTGCTGCAGACTAGTCCCGACTCATCCCGGGCTGGCAGCGCGGCGCGCTGCATGCATGCAGCAATCACTGGGAATTTGACCGGGGCTGCATGGGGGAATTGGCGGTCACGTCACGGCGATTTTAACACATTATTCAACATATTGTGGGAATGTTAACGGTTTCAAATGTACTATAAACATTAACCAATATATTGGTATAGTAAATATTTGTTTGGCTTACCTGCAAACACTTTAATGAGGAATTCAAAACCCAACTGCTTGAGTCTTTCTGTTACAGCTTCCATGATGCATTATTCTAGCCGAAATAATATTGCTGCGATTCCTTGTTGCTCATTGGCTAATTTCATGTCACATGTTCAAAACTTTGAACCAACTTCGAACGGCGGTAATACCAGAATATCATTAACCAACGTATGCGGAACAATCTTTAACAAACACCATTTTTAACCAACCATGTCACTTTAACTAACGATTGGTTATTTATTTTAACCAACCAGTTTTAATACATGAACATTTTACCAGTGTTTTGAGAGTGTAAGGACATGTTCATCGTCATTTAACCAAGTCTCCGACATTGCTATTATAGAAAATGGATTTGTAATTTCAGACAAGGTACAATGGAGGTGATCTAAAACAAATTGTTTAGGCTTCTACATTTAAAATGAATAACTGATAGAAAATTGTCATTTAAAATATCTTTAAATTTTATATTAGTAGGGGAGTAATTTATAATGTATTAGAAACATTATCATTTACCAATGCATTAACTGGTTCACAATTCACTTCACAAACATGACATGTATGATTATTTATATTATAATTTTGCCTCTCACAAACAGGACATATAAATTGTGACATAAAAAACGAACAAACAAAAGTCAAAGTCTACACTAAATACTACCTTACAATATGGATTTAATATAATAAAGATAAAGTTCACATCATATAACATCCAGGGACATAAAAATCATATTAAAGTACTGACATCCTATCAGTGTCAGCACATGGAGGGTACTATTATACAAATAGTGCATGGTTTGGAGTTGAATATACCAGAATAGACAACGATACATTTTTAATTTCTCGAGAACGATTATATTGCATCGAGGCCGCAGGCCGAGAGAAATCGCACGAGAAAAATCGCACGAGAGAAATTAAAAATGTAGAGGTGTCTATTATGGAATATTTAACGACAGGAATCATGTACTATTTGTTATATAAGATGATTATTTTGAAGAAATTGATTTTGTTATCATGTTGATAAACCCAAATTGACCTTGCTCAAATTGTGAGCACATGTTCTCTCGTCGGCCGGCCCTGCGTACTTTGTACAAGGGCCAGCGCGTATTAAAAATAATTGCGCGCTCTGCGCATTTTCCCCATTCAAGAACAAGCGCACAAGCGCACATTACGCACTCCAAGGCCATCCCCTGCGCAGTTATAGTGCATATGCACTATAACTTTACCATTTACTATCCCGGATTAAGCATCAGTAATCAACCAATAGGAATGCTCAATTTCCCTTAATTATGACGTCATCATCTTATATATCAGTTTAGAGAGCGTAGATCCAGTTCACTTGAGATGACTTTGGTCACCTTTCTCCCACCTGTGGCTGTGACCAAGCATGCCAAGGCTGTGATCAAAATGGCCCTTTTCAGCCGTGTACAAAGTAAGTGTAATAAGTAAGTGCATATCACTTTGCATTTACGCTCATTTCTCGGCCAACATCCGACATCCAAATAACTTGAAATTTTCACACATTACTTTCGGGACATATCAGATCACATGTCAACAAAGTTACTAGATCCCTTTAAGGTTAATAATGTTGTTGCATCATCTAACAATTCGGGATTGCGCGCAGGTCAGCGCCATGTTCTCATCCCGGGTTAGACTTATAACCCAAAGATCCCCGGTTCGAATCCTACCCTTGCCGCTTTTACATCTTGTTTTGTATTTGCTATTTCAACAACGGGATTGTTGAAAAAATTAAAACAACAGTTGTTGAAAAAATTTAAACAACAGTTGTGTAAACTTTTAACAACTGGGGTTGTTGAATGTTTTCAACAACAGTTGGATGGTTCATATGTTAAACAGCGGTTGTTGAACATTTTCAACAAGTTGTTGAATTTGTTTACACAGCATTTTAACAGTGTAAGATAAGCAATGTATTGGGCAGGGCGTGCAAAAACACGGCGCGTTCCTTTGAACGCTCTTTTACAAGCGCCATCTATACATACAAACGCTCGACAACCTTTTATATCATCCCGTGTATAGCCACCGAATCAGTTCAGCAGACTGGCTGTGCACAAATGACAGCTGTTTTGCTATCATAGCAGCCACTCAGGGCCTTGACTGAAGACTAGTTCAATGTCATGCCATACTAAAAATGAATTATGTTATCTATGTATTGTGCAAGTTCAATAAAGAGAAACTTAAATTGCCATCCCGCGATTTCAATTGCATGACAATAATTAGTATTATCTACTAAAATTGCCGATAGCATAATATTTGTCCTTTGTATGGGACAATTAATGTGGATAATACATTCAATTCAACTTAACCAAACTTGTTTTTCAATTTCAATTTCAATTTATTTAGCATTTCTATAAAAAACATACATATAAAAAACAATAAATAGGAATACTACACATACAATAAACAATGAAAATGCAAAGAGATGCAGCAAAAAGGCAGAGCCTTATATAAAAGCTGCATCCTTACATAAAACTATCACCTCAGTAAAAAACATAAAACATGTTTCTACGATTGCCCTGTCATAATCAAATTCATACACTTACACACGCGCGCCCAACACACACAAACAAAATACACATATGCCTGTAAACAAGGGATGATTGCACAGTTGAATTTCCCAGTAGAAAGTGCTTATACTTTTTCTTAAAAACATTCAATGATAAACTAGCCTTTATATCATTTGGTATTTCATTCCATATTTTTGGACCATTACAAAATATAGATTTTTGGAAAGATGTAGTCCTAATAAGAGTTATACGATAATTATTAGTATTGCGAGTATCATAATTATGCACAGTTGATTTTACATCAAAATACCTTAAAAGAGACCCAGGAAGTACATTGTTATGACACATATATACATAAATATTGCACACTGAAACTCATATAATTTATCAATATTTAAAATATTGAGGCTAATGGAATAATAATAAAGATAATAATGGTGCAGTGTGAGCCAAATACGAACTGTGGGAAATGATACGAATAGCTCGTTTCTGTAATTTCAATAATCTATTCATATTTTGGTTACTAGAATTCGCCCATATCATGATGCAATAATTAAAATGAGGTGATACTAGTGTAATGTACAAAATTAATAAAACTTCTTTAGGTAAAAATCTTAAATTATTCATAATTCCAATATTTGTTGACAGTGTATATACAGATGACACCAGTGTGTTCATTCCATGTAAGTTTATCGTCCATTAATATTCCCCAAAACTTTAAGCTATGTACTCGTTTTATTTCAGTGTCTTTAACTTTAACAACAATATTATTCTTGTCTACCTGCATATTTGTAAAACAAAAAAAAATTGTCTTATTTATAGAATTCAAGACTAATTTATTATTTGATAACCAATCTCAATGTCATGACTAAAGTGATATTGTAAATATTGCACGTCCTTATGTGACATAAAAACACTGGTATTATCTGCAAAAGAATACAATTGAAAACATCTGAAATATTGCACATATCATTGATATAAATAATAAGGGACTCCACATCTTACAGTCATAAACTCAGATTTAATATTGTCTAATTCCACATACTGTTGTCGTTCATATAAATAATTATAAACCATTTCCATGTGACTCCTCTTATTCCATAACTATGTAATTTAGAAAGTAATTTTGTTATGATCCAAGGAATCGAACACTTTACTCAGATCTAAAAAGAGTCCAAACATAGTTTCTTTATTTTCTAATGCTGTCAAAACTGTTTTCATAAATTCAATTAAAGCTGAGGATGTAGAGTGCCCGGGTCTAAATCCATATTGATTATTTGTGATAATATTACAATTTTCTAAAAATCCATACAATCTCACATAACTTTAGCAATCTTAATTTTATCCGGAACTATGCCTGTCTCTATAAATAAGTTTATTCTTACACATAATGGAGCACAAATAATATGAATAACTTTTTTTATAAGGGCATGATCAACACCGTCAAAACCTGGACTTCTGCCATTTATAACATTGCACGTTATATCAATAATTTTAAACAAAGCAGTACTATTATTTATTTCAATATATTGCATAAAATCACCATTATTATTGCACGAAGAGGCTAATTTAGGACCCACTTCAATAAAATACTTATTATAAACATATTTGTAATTGCATCTTTCCCCATGACAGTTTCATTATTGCACGTCATTAAATTTGGCAACACTTTAGATTTAGATCCTGACCCTAATATATTATTAATAAGTTTCCACATTGATTTTATATTTCCCATAGCCAAATCAAACTTCATGCATAAATACATGTACTTATTTCTTTCTTGTTTAATTTTGTCATTAACCTTGTTTCTACATTTTTAATATTATTTATCCCATCTATAATCTGTTTTATTTTTCAAATATTTCTTATACAATAAATGTTTTTTCTTACTCAATTTACAAAGATTATTTTTAAACCATGGATTATTATTGTACTTACTATTCACATTTATAACTTTAACAGGGAAACATTCATCATAAATTTTAAGGAACTAATAATTAAAAAAAAATCATATGCTTTGTTTGCATCTTTGCTGTTCAAAGTCCAAGAAGCATTTTTCGTTTTGTGTACAAAACATTCAATATGTTCCTGATTAATGTCACGTTTACTAAAAGATTTAGTCTTCGTAAACTTTGAACATGTCAATCAGATAGAGCATGCCCAGAGCATGTTAATACAACACCCGAACATGTTTCATTAAGAACATTTGTAAATACAGTATCTAACAAAGATGTAGAGGTACTTTTTACACGTGTTGTATATGAATAAGAGGTGTCTAAACAATTATTCACATTTGTTCCAGAAGACACTTTTGCTGGGAATCCCAAGCTGCACTGTGTAGAAATTTTCGAGAGCCTCTTTAAACTTCCTAGTTTGTATAATCATCGTACCCACATTTTGAGTAATGCGTTTTCTTTCATTCTTGTTCTCAAAGGAGGCAATGAGGGAGGCACGAACTGTAACAGCTCAGTCGCAGTGACGATTCTCCTCAGTTACACGGATCTCACAGAAATACACGAACATTGAACAGACAGGTAAACACTTGGTGCAAATTATTCAAGTGCGATGGCTGATCTGCAGAAAAGTTACTGATTTTTGTATTCGCTGATTGAGAATTTAGCTTTAATTACAAATCAGCTTTCTGTTCTGTATAAGTTTGTTATTTTGTTTTATCGTCTTCGTGAGTGAGAAAAAAATATATCCTAATTTGTTTCTTCCATAAACATAATCTATAGCGTTAATTTGTCATGAAATAATGGTCGCTTGATATTGATGTTGATATTTTCTTTCATCGCGGGCTTTTATGAAGGGGGAGGCTAGGGGTTTCTCATATACCACATACTATTCGTGGGATGACCTGAACAAACATATACCCCACCTCACAAAGTGAAAATCTATGTCAAATGCATTATTATTAATATTATTTTATCGATGTTGTCATTATTATCATTATGTTGCATGGTTGTTTTTTATGGATGCAGGTATGTTTTATGAGCGTATCTTTGCATCTTATATCTGTGATTTTCTGTCCAAAAACCCTGCCTGGATTCTAGCGGTTCCCTCATACCTTGCTTTATTCGTATTAACACTAAAAGCATGGGACAGGTTTCGGTTTTTTCAGATTTCCATTTCGTTCAGAAGATATTTACGATTGAATTGTTCGGGTACGAAATTATCTACGTGACCTTTCCAGCCGTGTACGAAGTAAGTGCAATGAGTAAGTGAATGTAAAATAAACCATTCCACGGCTTTGATCGTACATTAAGAGGGCAAAATTCGATTTGAATCCATCATGTCCAGCTTAATTCTGTATCATCTAATCTTTATTGAGTGTGTCTTTAAATTTCTTTGATGATGTTACCCTTTTTCTGTTTCCCTTTGTGTGTTTGTCATTTGATAGGTTCCAGGCTATGGATATAAATGACATCGGGTGTCGATGCTATAGTGCCTGAATACATGAACAACCAGAAGATCGTTCCAAGTGATTACGTTATATAGAAAAGTCCATCAACTAAACAAACTTTACAGCTAAGCACGTGGAATATCAGGTTGAATATAACGAGAAGATTTTCGTTGACACCATTTTAGTAATAATTATTCAATAAACACATCTTGAACAAAGAGACAATAAATGTGCATATATTGATTTTACTTTCAATATTGATATTCTTGAGATTTTTTTTTTTTAAACGATTTGTGCATTTTATATTTACTTAAGTTCATATTTTGTATATCTTTTTATCCATACATTCATTATCTCGAAATATTAAGTAGAATCAGCAGTGCGTTCAGACCACAGAACTCAACCTGTAATATCCGCGAACTTGTTGTGAGTCTATATACCTTTCATTATTCATACATGTAGTTGTATACTTAGTCTATATGTACCTTTCTGCCAATTGGCAACACTATTAAAACAAATCAAAATGGTCGATATATTTGATCTGAGAAGAGGGGAACTCAATTTCTTGGTGAACCTTTCGGTGGCCTCTAAATTCTTGGAAGATTTCGGCATACCCGTCTCATGTTGTAACAAGTTCATGTGTGATGATTGGGGTTTAGATTTGGATGATTGGGATGATTGCAGGGGTACGGGGTTTTCTTGTGAAATGCGGTCCTTAATTGAGGAGCAGAGGATTCATGCAACAAATCAGGGACACATTCGTGTTTACAAATTAGTCAATCACTCACTGGCTGATAAAATCGTAGATGTTCTCCAGCGGAGAAAATACACAACAGTTGGGGAGGCGATGAGTGATTTCATATTGGCGACATCGACCCTTCTCTCTGATGACGCTGACAATCATTATCTCCGCGACAAGTGTCGCGAGCTGCTTCTCCGGCGACCACCAGTACAACAAAGTGAAATTGAAAACTTGAAAGCCAAATTCTCTCCCTTAGTGTCATATCTCCTCCGACACGACAACCCGAAGGCATTCTCTGTTGTCAAGATCGTGCATAAGGCCGTTAAGCACCCCGGAAACGCTCCCATTTCTCAGCTTCTGGCCCGAATGTATATGCATGAGAAGAGTCACACAGAAGCGTCTAAATATGCTCAAATGGCTATTGAAGCTGACCCGGGCAATTCGTTCTACATGGACACTAAGGGTAGAATCATCATTCAACAGATGCGTCAATATATGACACCCTATGTTAGGAATAACCAGCCACGTGCAGCTGAGAAGTTTCTGGCCCTACTAGATGAAGGGTTGGACATCTTCTCTGAGTGCCAAATCTTGAGCAAGTCAGAAGAGAGCAAATTCGTCAACCTGGCTGGCTACTACGGCGAACTCAGGTTGATATTTACATTCCTTAAAATACTACTTGATTTCTTTGGGTCGCAGCTAGACCAGCTGCAGAAGTATCTGTTGACCAATAAGCTTGTACCTGATGTCCAGGTTGTGTTTGTGGATCGTCGACATGACATACAGGGATTGCAGGACCGCATAGATGCAGCTCTTGGCAACCTCACGGATGTGCGTACATTCTGTGAGAAAGGACTGCGGTTTCAGACAAAGGACTTTAATTCCTTCTGCCAAGATCGGTCAAATTTCTTTGATGATTATGATGATGATGATGATGACGACGACGATAACGACGATGACGACGACATGGATTTAATGTGCCAACGTCGGAGGCTTCAAGTGAGATCCATGGTAAAACCCAACCTAAGAGATGTATTCCATCTCTGTCGCGACAATAATGCATATACACTGAAACGAATCCATGATGTTCTCAGCGAAAATCGTAGGAAGACCTTATTCGATCGCAAGTTGTTGGTTTGGGTCGGATTTGCACTAGCGTCAGTTGACACGCGCATGGTTCCTCTTGTCAAAGTCGAACGTCAAGTCCAGAAGCTTCTTAGTAAATCATCTAATGACAGCCTGAACGGACCGTTCTTCAACTTGTTACTCTCGTGGCCACAGCGGGGGGCTGGAACCACTGAGAGATATCTCAAAGCAGCAGAGGACCTTAAAATGATGTGGGTCCGACTGTACAAGGTTGATGCGGGATCGGTAACCCTGAAACGCTCAGAAGCGAAGCTAAATCCTGCAACGGCATTCTTCCTTTCAATGGGAAGGGACCTTGGTGCATTCATCCACGTCTCCTGTCTGCCTGCCTTCAGGGGACGTCTCGAGCAGCAGGATATCACATTCTGGGATTCAGATGGTGTGAAGGGGAAACTGGCGCGTTTGAAAGGTACGCTGAGAGACACTGAAACCCTTCTCTACCCCGTGTCAGCATCGGAACAAATCCCAATCAAACTGTCCATCCAGTGGCCTGAGGCAACTCGGGAGGAGAAAGTGTCCTTCTATGTGGGCTTCAGCTTTGCTGAACCCAAGGCCTTTCACGTGCGTGTTACCGACGACGATATCTAAGCTCAAGTCAGTCTCTGTTCAGACGGTTGATCCACTCATCAACTGAGACTACGTCTGGCTTTATACTGACCGTCTCCACCTAGAGACCGAGTTTAAACCCATTACATACTGATCCGGAGATGCTCTGAGTCGTCCGTAGACGGTGTCCTGAAACTATCATTATTTTCACTCATATAGTTGGCAAATTGTCTCTCAAGAGAATTAAGTAAAGTTCTTTCTCCCGTCTGTTACTTGATATTGTGTGTCAGATCTCTTCATTCATTGGAAGCTGTTAAAAGTAGCTAACAGACGCCCGAAATTCAGCCGCTCGTCTTCGACCAACACAGTACCAACAACCTGGATTACCGACACGGTATAAGAGTGAGGTAGTAGATAAAACAATAAAACGCCCATTATATCATGGTGAACACAGCATCAGTTGTTCAGACTGGCACTAGACGGAAGAATAATAGAGGGAGATCAAGAAGAAGGAAACGCATCATTGACTCGCGTATATGGAGACTTCTAAAGAAGAGCAGTAAAAAGGGAGATTTAGTGGTGTTAACAGTTAAGGAATTATTGATGAGCATAATTACCATAAGAAGAAGAGCAAAAGAGTTCATGACTAAAGTCATTTATATCTCGGACTGGCCTTTTACCATTGTGATCGAACACTTGCATGTGGTGGCTAGAATGGGCACAATCATAATGGAGTCGATGAATCATTATAAATGGGTTGATCGGGTGTCGATGTTGATCGAGGATTGAAGGAGCATGTGATTGAGCTGTTACGAACTGTTGTAGGGTTATCCCTGACTTCGCACTTACCATGCTTACAGCCCGGTATACTACAGTTGATAAGATTCCTCACTGTCATCAGCATGATCAGCGTCCTAAGAGGGGACAAAGAGCTTGCATCATTCTTGCGTAAGGCATGGTATGGAGGGTATTGGCTCCTCAAAGCCTTCGACAAGCGGTGATTTGTGACTTGGTCGTATCCCAGAGTACTAATAGATTAGGTTACCGATTAAAATGAGTCAAAACCACGATGATTTCCAACAAGACACATATTGTATATACCTGTATATATATTCGTTTTACACGTAGTATCACTTTAAACAGTGTTCAAGTAAAAAATAGTTTGGATTCATAAATCAGACGCGTGGTGCCGTCTTGCGAACGCCTTGCGCACGTTGCGTAACACAAATTGGATGACTGTTATTTTGCAGTTCGCACAAAATAACCTATAGTTAAAACAAATAACGACGAACTGCCTTGTTGCATCTGCATGCATGACAACCTTTAAAATATAATGTGACTATCAGGAAATGCTGCAAATGAGAATCCAAAAGCATGGATGATGCTATAACTGTTACGTCTATATTTTTGGTTCTATAGTGCCGTCTCCTACACATTTTGAAACGTTGTGTCAAATAAATATATTTGTTTGTTTCAAAATAATATCAAAGAACATGCGTTGTCTATGATGTATACAGAAAATACAGTCATTAATGCTGTTTCCTGTTGGAAATAATATTGCAACGCATTACAAAGTTATGAAGGTTCTCAAGATTGTTGCAATTATTCTGTAATAATTATAACGTATTTACCTTTTAGCTTTTACAATACTGATGTTATTAAAATTATGTATAGTTGCAGTTATTCTAAAATGCTATGTAGTTTTTTTTTAGGAATACTGTCATAATGAAATTACAGGCTTTGAGTGTGGTCTCTAAATCATGCTGCTTATTGAAGTCGTGCTCATTTCTGTGAGTTAATAGCTTTCACATGTCACATGAATGATTGTACACTATGTTGAGAGCAATTTTACGTTTAATGAGGTAGTTCAGTTTTGGTAGAGAGGGCGCTGCCCCACACAATTTGTTTGTGAGGTAATGAAAAACTGAGTGTCGAATTTGAAAGAACATGCCATTTTAATGGCAGAATAAACATTATTTGGTCAAAATCGGTTCAGAAATGGCTGAAATATGAATATATATATCCGATCGTAATAAATTTGGGCCCAAAATTTATTCGATGATTTAAAAAAATTTATACAAAATGCTTACACTTTTTCAAAAATGTTCAAAAGCGGTTTTTAAATAGTTGTTGATGATCTCTCTATTTAATCATTATTTCAACAAAACATCACATGCATAATTGTATGAAAAATGGTTGAAACCATGCCTTTTTAGAGAGCGTCCTCTTGTGTTTTAATGATAACATGCTTTTTACTTAGTCGTTTGTAATTTTGTATACCTTTCGAGCATGGTGCATGGAGTTATAACCATTAGTTTATAATGTTACTGTGCATGTTTTGGTTTCTAAAGTTCAGCCTTACCAAAACTGTACTACCCGTTGAAGCATGTTTTAGAGTTTGTTTTAATTACTGCATTACGAATTTTCTGTACAATAAATTGGAGGCAATGTGTATAAGTTACAGAATTATAATAAACTTGGTTATCCGTATTAACTAGCCTATGTGGTCTTTTAGACCCTAAAATAGCATCATCAGTATATTCTGAACGTTCATAATATGTGTTTAAATAGTTGAGCTTCGTTTTCAAATTGCCAGTAAACGGTTGTATATAGCATGTGTTATGACATTGTGTTTGCCACATGCATCTTTCGTGAAACAAGTTGTATAATTATGAATATCATCACAGCTACATGTTTTGGACTGTGTTATATACGCTATTTGTATATTTTGTGTAATTTGTTTATGAATTTCTTTGTGGAAATTCAAAAAAATTACTGGCATGGACGTTCACTTAATACAGGTAGCATTTGTAAACAATAATGAAATTATTATGTGTATATATTTATAAACAAATTACATATTTCATGTCACACACATTTAATTTTACACGACGAATCTATATATTTGAATAGAGTTATTTTTTGTTATTATTTACTTTGGGTTTTGTGTGTGTGTGTGATTACAGGGCCTTAGAAATATAGTGCAGTTACATGTATATCATATATAATTATTTGTTTTCAAATGAAAGTTTAAGAAGTCACTGAACAGAGTGGGTTGCTAACATTTTCTTTTTAATTGCAAGGGTTGTTCTCGTCAACATAAAAGCTTGTCTGAGGGTTTTCTAACATGGCAACCATCACTAATGTATCTACACTCAGTAATACTCTAACGCCACGAGGGGGGTCGCGCGTGCTTTTCCAATGGGCCATTTTCGAAACGCTCGCCCGCTTTCCGCGGCGCTCCTCGATCTCCGAGACCGAGACGAAGCCACGGGCCCGGTCTCGGAGCTGATCGTAGTCGCTTTCGCGACTCCCGGCGTCGTCGAGATCGACGTGAATAAGCTCCGTAAGTTGCTCTAATTTATTCATTATTCATGACGCGCGAGTCGCCATCGATTTTAAAGAGTAGCCTGGATAAGTACTAGCCATCGTTCCCGTGCGACCGAGCTTCGCTTTTCGATGAGCGCCACCCGTTCGCCGGATTAGTAGATATCGGGCTTATGAATATTCAAAAGGTAGGGTCTTGGACCCTTTCTAGCGGAGACTGTATTTACACAGCTAATTGGTTTGCGGTGACTTGCAACACTGAATTGCGCTCATTGAATCGCGTGGATAAGGACAACCTATGCCTTGGCGTGCAAAGGAGCTACATTTACAGCGAGCGGTTCCAATCGACGCATTGTTATATATGTGGCTTACGATAATCTTCAGGACCGCGAGAGGTGCTCCGCATAATGAGTTTATTTACATAGCGATTAGTGAGTCTCTGGCAGGCTTCGACACTGAATTGATAACGCGTGGATACTGATTACCCATTTAACCACGAAGCCGCTCGCTACACTCTTTACTTGATAAATGAGATAGCGTGGCAAATCCGAGGATATTTGTTTGGTCGATGGTGAAGCGAGTTTTACAAATGGAAGGGGAAACTAAAGACATTTTGTACACGGAGCTGTGACTATTAATTTTTAGTAGGTTTTGAGGATTTTCATCCGAATTCGGTTTACTGGTATCACCCGTTTATGAACAGCAAACTCAAGTATATCTTGCAAGAGTAGTCAATAATAATTGAGGTAATTAGATACTCCCTGCTTCCAAAGAAATGGGAACAGGCGGCTGGCTGAAATACTCCCTTCGGAGTGGAAATGAGCACATTATGTGCAGAAACGATGTCAATGTGTATCCATTAACCGAGGTAATAATAATCGTGTATGAGCTATGAGCCTTGCTATGAGCTACGGGAATAGCGCTATATAAATCACAGTTATTATTATTATCATTTTAATTTGGTTATATAACTGATTATACTATGTTTGGTATTATTTTGTTGTAGAGAACGGGTGAGATGATTCAATATTGTATTATTTATTCTTAATTATTCTAAGTTATATCCAATACCGCGTGCATTAGTGATTATTCACGGGGTGACTGCATTAAAACAAAAATAAATGATGGTTGACAGGATAAAAAATGCTTTTCTCTCGAAGCTTAATTGCTCCTGAGAAATGACGCAATTGATATCTTTATACTATTCAAGCACTTGAAAAAAAGAAAAGGATGGGGTCTTGAATTCACTTTGTATTCTAACGAATAATAATCAATGCATTTAGATACTCTCGGCTTCAGAGAAATGGGAACGGGTTTCATTAGCACTGTGTGAGCTGTGTGAACAGTACAGGCGACTTGGAAAATGTGCATTCCTTTTGATTTATAAACAAAACAAAATAAGGCTGACAGGATAAAGAAATGTTTAGAGTTTTCTCCGGGAGCCGGTGTTACTCAAGAAATGACGGAATTTATAATATTTGTACAATATTCAATAACTTAAAAAAGAGGAAAAAGATGGGGTTTTGAGTATCAAATTATACATGTTTCATATTTAATTGAATTTAAACACATCTGTTCTGATAACCGTCATTCTGCGATAAGATTTTTGAGACCGAGACCAAGACAATAATTGGTTAATTTATGTACAACGGGAATGTTGGTGATAAGCAGGGGCGCCGGGGGATGTGGGGATGGGGGGGGGGGGGGGGGTGGGGATGTTACTGTTTTCCACCGTGGGCGGGGGGGAGGGGCATCGCCCAAAATAGGGGAGGGGGATAACTTAACTCAGTTTTTATTTTGAATAGAACAGTTTGATAGAATAAACAGCAACAAATTAGCTATAAGTACGTGTATAAATCTAGGGATAGGTTCAGTATTAGTATCATTGTTATAATTTGGTTATATAACTGATTATAATATGTTTGGTTTTATTTTGTTGTAAGGAACTGTTGATACAATACAATGCATGGTTTTGATTATTCTTAATCTTCTGAATTATTTCCAATACCGTGTGCATAAGTGATGATTTTCACGGGGTGATTGCGGACCCATTTTGATATATAATGCAGCAACAAACTAAACAAAAGAGGTTTACAGGATAAAGAAATGATACAAATTTTCCCCGGGAGCTTGCTCCTCAAGAAATTACGCAATTTATATCTGTATGATATTAAAGCACTTGAAAAAAAGGTGAGGTCTGGAATTATCAAATTATACAAATATCCAAACGGATATGTGTTATGATGAAACTGTTTTGCGACACGATAATAGGGGAGAGGTTTAATTCCCCCTCCGCCGTCCCCTCCCCCCCCCCCCCCCAAAAAAAAAAAAATAAATAAAAAAAAAAAAAAAATAATAATAATAATAAATAAATAAATTTAAAAAAGGGGGGAGATAACCGTTCGCAGGTTTTTATTATGTAACAGCTCAAAATATACCAGTTAAAAAAAATAGACAATGATCTCTTCATTGTACCAATACTTCATTTGGAGATCGTCGTGCAGATTGTGATACAAGCTCAATATTTGACACAAAGACCGATAATGTGTCACGATCCGTTCATTTTGCGATACAAGCAAGGAAATAACCATAAATATAGCTTTAAAGGACAAGAAACACCTCAAAAAAGCAAAATGGCTGCCGCAGCAAAGAGCGCCCGTTTAACGGGCGCCAACAGCTAGTCTATTATATTAATACGGTAAGCTTCAACCCCCAAAATGGTTCCCACTCGAGATATCCTCACCCCGAGGATTCGGCGACTTCCCGACCGTCGCGATCGAAGGATATACGTTTTGCGGAGGACAATAAGGCATTCCCGAGTCGCTCACGCCCCGTGGTCGTCGTCCAGATCGAAGAAAAGGGAAAGTCAGCAATGTCAATTGCCCGCTTAAGACGCCGAGCATTGACTAACGATTTATCGCCGTAAAAGTATTTGTAAGAATATAAATTGGAGTAGATAAAACAAATAAAATATCGAGAAAACATTTTTAGATATAACACGTTGCGAAACTACCCAGGTTATGATAAATATCAATATTTATATTACGCGGATGGTATGGTAATGATCGCTATTGCCGATTGGCATCGTGTTTGTAGGTGCATAGACGACCAAATGCGACAACTTCAATTTAGCTGCGGTTATACAACGCGCGATGGCTGTACAGCCATGTATACACGTCGCGCAGTCATCTAATTACCCCACCGAACCGTAGTTTATTTGCATAGCTCACTGACCTGCTGACCATCGTCTCTGGTCACTATCTCATTCGCCCTACCGTACATGATACTATAATTGCGCCAGCTTGTGGTAAGATGTATTAAGTCCGCGAGCTCACATGCTTTGTACATAGCTGAGCGGGCGTACAAAGTGCATTGAAGTGAATAAAGCGGGGTGGACAATGGTGGAGCAGGGGAGTTGTATACAATATCGACATCTTGCGGTAAGATGAGTGTATTATGCCATCCGCGAAGAGAAGACGCCTGGGGGTGGGGGGAGGGGGGGGGGGGGGTATCTGCTCATTTATTATGCAATGCATGTATTGACGGCTACTATTCCCTTCAACCATGGAACTCCCATATCCTTGCTTCAACGGAATATAATAATATATCAACGGGTTTCACAAGAATATGACAAAATGTATACGCCGGAGAACTTAGATTAGATATTAAAAGTTTATGGGATGCATGTATATAGACGGCAAAGGAATATATCATCGGGTTTCACAAGAATATGACAAAATGTATACGCCGGAGAACTTAGATTGGATATGAAACGTTCATGGGACACGACGGGTTATGTGTCATGCAGGCAATTGGAGTCGCGGGGGGGGGGGGGGGGGGGGGTGAACGGCGAAGCTACTGTATATTAGCAAGTACACGAACATAGTGTACTGTATCTAATTTAATACAAGGGGAACAAATTATGGACTGTATAAAATATGGGGTATAATTGAATAACTTTACATGGGTACTAAACCATTATGATTTTGTTATACATTGGCCGGATATCGTTGGACGGGACGCGGGATTGAGTCGCCCGTGTTTATTTTGTCTTATACTATTTAAATTATGACTCTGGGAATAGTAAAGATTTAAAGTATCGTTATGTCATCATCGCCTTTCTCTCACAAAAACCCGCGGATTTCCGCGGGTACAGCTAGTATATATATAATTATGCAAGGGCAATCGTTCCCAACATGTGTATCACCGTAATTTGTATATAGGTGTATTCAACTGAACTTTTTAAATGTAACTTACTAGACCGGGTCGCTATAATTGTTTTCAAATGATTTAATGCAATGGTCGTTCCCACCCGAAAGCTTGTGTGAGGTTTGTATTACATGGCAACCATCACCAAGCTACATATGCAAGGGCAGTTGTTCCCAAAATCACCGAACATAGGTTCATTCAAATTATGTTTGGATAGTTTTATGTAACTAATTTAAATTGAGCGGGTCGCTATAGTTGTGTTCTTACAAATAATATATGCAATGGTCGTTCTCGTCAATGAATAGATAATTTTAATGACTTGTCTCCTTGTCATCAGAAAATAAACGCGAATATTATCTGAATCTTTTAGTGAACCGGTTTACCATTTCACAAGATACATTATACATAATTGTGGAAATTGAAATGGTGCAGTCAATGGATACCTACAGTTAGAAGCTGTCCTCGCGTTGTTGAGTAGCAGTATCCGGAACAGAATGCACAATGGTGCTTCTGTATGTATTGTTCTGTATTAATTTGTCGTGTAAAAAGTTTGGTTTTGTATTTTTGTAACAAAATACGTAATTTTGTATTTTTACGTATGTTATTAAAGTTGTAAGTTTGTATACTATATACGGACTTGTTGAGATTTCTTTTAGCTAATTACAATCTTGTCTACCGTATTAAATATATAAACCAAATCTCAAACACTCAATAATGAATATGTTTCAACCCTGAAATTATTCAGTAACGTAGATCTAGTAGTGGTAAGATTGAATGGGGCATGCACACAAATGATTATTGGGGACAAACTCTGTGTATATATTTTTTTCAAAACGATACACCGATGACCCCTTATATTTTGATTTTTTTTGTCCGATTTAGAGGCATGTGCCATCCTAGCTATAGATATACGCTACTGAAATTACTGTTGGGCAGTTGGAGTAAACAAGTTGGCATAGTATTTTTTAATTGGGTTAGGTACGGCAGTTGGTTGATTACTTTGTATTATCACCTAGGAACCTTTCGGGTGCATTGATTTGGGGTTGCTTTCTAATTATGCTATACACAGGTCAGATTAGTTACACAATGTCGCTTTGGATTTGATTTAAATCAAACTATATACGTGCCATTTTTCTTGAAGATATATATGTTTTTTATGCAATTATAGATTGTATTTTGTCAGTTGTGCTGTCTTATTACTTCTTTGTATCTCATAAATGGAATAAACTGAATTTGAACTTAATTTTTGATATACCAATCTAATTATTTACTTAGTAATATTATTATTCACTTCTAAATAGTATGTAAATACATGTACTTGTGAAGTTCAAAATTTCACAATTGATCAATTGTTTTCCCTGTACCCGCATTATATTTATTACAATGTAATGTGTAAACGATACGAAAATGAATAAAAATATTAAAAACCTATTATGATGCAAAAACATAAGGACGACACTGCTATATTATCGCATATCATATTCAGCATGGGCATACGGACTCATATTCCCAAGGGGGTGGGGGTCTTTTGCCCGAATATACCTTCTTCCCCATTTTCACCTGATAAGCAAAAAAACAAAACTTAAAGGGGTAGTTCAGTTTTGGTAGAGAGGGCACTGCACAACACAATTTTTTCGTGATGTAATGAAAAACTGAGTATCGCATTTGAAAGAATATGCAATTTTAATGGCAGAATAAACTTTATTTGGTAAAAATCGGTTCAGAAATGGCTGAAATATCAACAAAATATATCCGATCGTATTTATTTGGGCCCCAAATAAAAACGATGATTTTTTGAATTTTTTTAAAAAAATGCTTACACTTTTTCAAAAGTTCTCAAAAGCGGTTTTTAAATAGTTGTTGATGATCTCTCTATTTAATCATTATTTCAACAAAACATCACATGCATAATTTTGTATGAAAAATGGTTGAAACCAATGCCTTTTTAGAGAGCGCCCTCTTGTGTTTTAATGGCGCTTTTTGAATGATAACAGGCTATTTCTGTATACCTTTCGAGCATGGTGGGATTATAAATATTAGTTTGTAATGTTACTGTGCAGGTTTTGGTAACTAAAGTTCAGCCTTACCAAAACTGTACTACCCCTTTAATTATCACGTACACCCCAAAATTGTTATTACTTCCATCACAATCATGCTTTTGCCCGAATACGATATGAATTAGCCCGAATATGATGGCATGTTTTTGCCCGAATGTTGGGTGTGTTTTCCAAGAATTCCAGGGGGGTGTAGCCCACATCCCCCTTCTCCCCGGCTCCTATACCGTATGCCGATGCACTTCAAAGGTATCGAAACCAAATAAGCTTTCTTTAAAGTGGTAGTACAGTTTGGTAAGGCTGAGCTTTAGTAACCAAAACTGCACAGTAACATTACAAACTAACAGTGATAACTCCACCATGCTCGAAAGGTATAGAAAATTACAAACGACTAAGTAAAAAGCCTGTTATCATTTAAAAAGAGCCGTTAAAAAACAAGAGGGCGCTCTCTAAAAAACATTGGTTATCAAACATCTTTCATAACAAAAACTATGTATGTGATGTTTTGTTGAACTAATGATTAAATAGAGAGATCATCAACAACCAATTAAAAAAACCTTTTTTCACAATTTTTGAAAAAGTGTAAGCATTTTTTAATTTTTATAAAAAATCATCGAATAAATCTGGGCCCCAGATTTATTCCGATCAATATATTTTTTGATATTTCAGCCGTTTCTGAACCGCCATTTTCTGCCATTGAAATTGTATGCTCTTTCAGATTTTACACTCAGTTTTTCATTATCTCACAAAAAGAAAATTTTCTTGAAGCGTCCTCTTTACCAAAAACTGAACTACCCCGTTAACATACGTCTGTTTCCTTATAATGCTATTTAGTTCATACCTTGCTAATTTATTATTAATTTTTATATTCCACATACTAAGAATCTTGCTCTACGATTGGTCAAAAGTTAATCACGTGATGAAATATAGTTTCGCCCATCATTGATAGGAGTAGAAAAGTTCGTTACACTGTGTAGATATTTTGGGTGAAAGTGCGTTGCACTCACTAGATAGTCGGTAAAAGTGCGTTGCACTGTGTAGATATTCAATTGTTCGCGCGCAAGTATACGCGTGCGCGCGTTAGTGCGCAGAAAGGTAGCGCGCTGATTCGCAACGTTTGCGCGCGGCTACGCTTAATAGACAATGGTATAAGCGTATTTGACTTTTAACAAAGACTGTAGAATTACAAGACAGCTCACTGGCGGTCGCGCAGCGATGTCCCTTCAAACAGAATGAAGATTCAAATCGAGCTTAAGAGAAAGTTGGGTACACCCAGAGGTTTGGGTACAGTACTGAATCTTGTTCATTTTAATTAATGAAAAAACATTTAACAATTATTGTCGATGAGTTTTTTTGGAACAAATGTTCATTTTGTTAGTATTAATTTAAACAAAAGTAAGGATCAGAACGTACTTACTTAAACTCGGCAAATTCAGGCTAGTATGACGATTGAACATCAGCTTATCTCCAAGTTGAGTACACCTGGGGGACACATTGTTTTACATATTTAATTTTGTCTTTGCTTAGTTAAAAATATTTTTAAATTATTGTCGATAGCGTTTTTACGTTTGGAATTATAGCTGTGAGAAATATATTTTTTGAAATTTAAAGATCTTACCGTGTAGAGAAAAAATGGCAATGGCTACTTGCGTATTTTAATGTTAACGCGCGCTCAGTCCGCGCACTGTCTTTATTTAATTCTTTATTATTGTACGCGCATCCAAGTGCGCAAAACAAATTTCACGCGCGATATGCAAATTTGGGGTCATCAAACTTTATCACGTGTTCTTGAAGTTATTTTTAGTCAGGCGAAGTAAACATTGTTATTGTGACGTCATAATGAAAAGCCTGCGTATCACAGTGCGTGATAATTTTGTACATCGCGCTCTGCCCATTCACTTTGTACAGGATAATTGTACAGTGGTCGGTCTTTCCATTAAGCGTCTTTGCTTTTAATCATAAATCTTGTTCATGTGCAGGATTGACGAAATTAAAATAAAAGACTCGATCAATTGCTCAATATTCCAAACTTTTTAGCCCTTTGTTTTAGTTATAGGTCGTTTGTGATCAAATTAAATGATGTGGAATATAAAGCAAATAATCACCTTTTGGTTTCAGGCGATGGCAAACTATCACTTCCTCGGCGATCTGAATGTATACGCTATCTTTCCTCAGCTTCGCTTCGGAAAGATAGCTACATCCAGATCGCCTCGGAAGTGATAGTTTGTCTCATCACCTTCACCAACGGTAATTATTTGCTTACTATTTCTTTTTTTCAAACCTCGATTTACTTCTATATCCACCATCTCATTATCATTTAGTCCACAATGACTTGGAATCCATTCCAAAATACAAAAATCCCTTTATTCTTCAATTGTAAACACAAATTACAAATTTCATTTACAGGAAGTTCCTCTTTGTGAATCTTTATGGCTTAAGAACTTAAAGAGTCGCTAAAATAACTGCCCCAGTATACAAACTAGGATGATTATACAACCATTCTAAGGCGAGCACAATCGCTTCCATCTCTGCCCTGTATAGATGATGTATAATTTGAAAGTCTTTTAGATGATAAATAATCATAGTAGGGGACGAAGAAGGCGGCGGCTGCACTCTCATGTTCTGGTGATTTGAATCCATCAGTATATATTTGCAAAAAATGATTCCATTTTATATTCATCGTTTATATTGCCTTTAAAACAATTGATTATCCCATTTACAAATATAATCGTGTAATTCTGTTGATACTGAGGGTGCAATCAAGTGCCAAAAAGGAATTATAGAAAAATATATTCATCAATTCCATTGATCTTTGTCCAAAGGATGATTTTTTACACTTTCAATACGCTTTTTAAGTCTACAATATAACATTTCTCTTTGTAAGTCTGAAGGCATCTCTCCTAATTCCACTTGTAGGTCTCTGAGAAATGTCCCATTGCGTGCGCCGGCACATACATATAAACTTTGGTACTGAACTGAATTTAAAATATTGTTAATACTGGGTGCTGCTGAGTCATAAGCTTCACAAGCATAATCTATAACTTGATAAAATCAAAGATGTATACACCATCAAAAGTTTTTTTAGCATCTCCACTCCCTTTAAGGAGTGGTCACATTGGACACGACTCCCCACGACTAGACCCACGAATGCAGTACGCATTGGTACAAATCTATGGCAAGCCGTTTCAACATTTATTCCTATTTCTTGATATCAATAAATGAATTATTGATATCAGTTTATTTCTTGATATCAAGTATTACCAATACAGAAAAGTATTTCTTGATATCAAAAATTCATTTCTTGATATCAAGAATGCATTTCTTGATATCAAGAATTCAATTTCGTGATATCAAGAATTGAATTCTTGATATCAAGAAATAGGAATAAATGTTAAAAACGGCTTGCCATTGATTTGTACCAATGCGTACTGCATTCGTGGGTCTAGTCGTGGGGAGTCGTGTCCAATGTGACCACTCCTTAAGCATGAGTTAAACTTTTGACTACATTTAAAGGGGGAGTACAGTTTTGGTAAGGCTGAACTTTAGTAACGGCATTCTTACTGCAATCGTACTGAGTGCGTAAGACATCGTACTGGTTCTTCTCCATTTTTGACGGAAGCGTATCGCGTTCTTACTGCTGTCTCACTGCATTCTTGTGGCATTCGCAAATATGCGTACAGTATGCGTAGAGCATGCGTAGGTAGGGTCGATACATGCATGGCGAACCACTACGATGTTTAAGATCGTACTAGTTCGTACGGCATGCGTACGGCATTCGTGGGTATAGTCGTGTCCTGTATGACCACCCCTTTACAACCAGCTCCAGAAATGTGAAGAATCTGAGAACGATTTTCTACTATGAAGGAATGTTAAGAATTTGAGATTTCTGCACTTTCTTTCCTGATGAAACAACTGAACCTCATCAGGGCTCAATCACAAAAGGAAACGTATAGCCTAAGGGCAATTCCACGCCAAAGTGGACATTTGACCAAAAATTTTACAAGCATTTTTATGATACAAATTTGGTATCAAATCAAAGCTTAAATTCTATATTTTTGGAATTCAATGAGAAAATTTTAGTTTTACATAATTTTAGTTGTTTTTTTATAATAACTTTATAACCATAATTGAACCCCACAAATTTGACATTTTTGTGAAAAAGTGTTTTGATCCTGTGTTTGTTTTATATTTCCCCAGTTAAGCCTAAAAACCATTATTCTGACTCCTGAGATATGACCATTTCGTAAAATAGTAAATTTGTATGATTTATTTGATTTGTTATGCTTCAATGACTTCCTATTTTCAGCCTATGAAAATGTCCTTCCGTTACCGAAAAATCAATATTTTTAATTTTGTGGCTCACATAGTTGTTAGAGAGCAGACCAATCTTTAGTGCAAAGCAAGTTCAAGTAGACCTTCCCATTGCTGACAATTGTATTACTCAGTGTTTCTTCGTTAATTAATAAATAACAAAAGAAAATGTCCTTCCGTTACCATACACATGGTAACAGATGGACAAGGTACCTCATATTACATATTATGAAAAAAATTAAGTTCAAAAATTGGTCTCTCATATATGAAAACCCAAATAATGAGACAATACCTGCAATGGCCAGCTATCAGTGGCGTAGCGTGGTCAGACTAGTAATTTTCTGTTTTTCAACCAATCAGATTTGTGCATTTAGAACATTTGATCTGGCTCACAATTGATTTTATCTCTTTCTGCAACAGGGCCCTTGTACCATGATGCCATTTGTCTGGATTTCTATTGTATGGGGATTAGTAGGTCTATTTAACTGTGGTGAGCCAGGGTGTGAATAGGCTCTGATCATGACTTTGAATAAGTCTTTTTTTATACAATACACCCCTATAGAATTCTTGGACATGGGTGTAGGTCTAAAATAATTAAATTTTACATGAAATTTGCAAACTAGAAACAAGGCTGTAGAAAAAACAAGAAATAATATATCTCCAATTCTTTCATATGTTGTAGAAATTATATCAAGCCAAGATTTAAGTCAAAAGAATTCTCAAAATTATTTGATCCACGAGGTAAAACGGAAGGTCAAAATATAAGGTCAAAGGTTATCGTATCCAAACTTGCTCATGCATGAACACAAATGGCATAAATGGATTGCACATAACATCCCCAGTCCAATGACACCATTACAAAATAAATTGACCCAACGGTTAATGTACAATGGCCATTTGAAAAATGGTGCCCACGCCCATTTCTTACAAAACTCCCCCATAAGAATCGACCATAGCGCCAAAACTATTGGGCGGATTGGGCTAAAACTGAAATATTTGCGCTCTTAAAGGTTGAAATATCATACATACCAAATATAAGCAAATTTGAAGGGGGCTGCGATGAAAATTTTTACTTTTTTAAAAGGTGATTTTACATGGAATGACCCTACTGTGTCATATCATACATTATAGTCCATTATGTCCTTCCGTTACCGAACATTGGTCCGCTTTGTGTGAAATAACTCAAATATCTGCGGACAAATTTTAATCAAAGAACAAGTAAATTCTTCTTAACACTTCAGAGAATAAAATGTGTACCCTTAAAATATTTTGTATTATTTAATATCACAGAGTTTTAGTTATAACTGATTTGATAACAAAACCTTGTCCATTTTGGTGTCCTTCCGTTACCGACCTCATTTGTATGCATATTAAATAATGTGCGGAGATTAAGTTGACAATTTGTGTCTGTGTGTCCTTCCGTTACCATGGATTGACCATGAATAAGAGCCATTGGAGCATGAAATATAGTAAGAAAAAAATAGAAATGTAAATGCTTGTGATGTCCATATGTTATCTATGATACAAACTCATTTTAGACCACAAAAGAGATGTTTCCTTCTCATAAATGGTCTTTAAATTTCAAAATTAATTTTATTGTACAATTCCTATAGACTTTTCAGAGGTCCTTCCGTTACCGTCCTTCCGTTACCGAACACTGAAGTAATTAATTTCTCATAATTAATATACCAATGTAGATATTTTTCTTAAAAGGTGGTGTTATACTCTGTGAACATAAGGAAATGGACTAGTAGCCAACTTAACATGATAAACCTCGTAACTTCACAGAGATTGGGTCATAACTAAACAAATTGAAAATCCATGTCCATTTTGGCGTCCTTCCGTTACCGGCCACATTAGTGTCCATATCTAATTTACATAGACATGCCATTTAGAATAAAAAATCAAAAGCAGGATCCTGGAATTATTTGATTGAAGTTCCAAAATTGTGTCTGAATGTCCTTCCGTTACCGTGGAATTGCCCCTAAGCGATTCTTCGCGTTCTATGCATGGGCAGGAACACTGGAGACCACTGAAGCATCATCTTCATTAGCTATAATAGCTGTTGGTCTGTATGCATACATGCTTCCATCTTTGACTTTCCTACAACCAGAAGCCTATTAGAAGCTTATATCTTGTCCTTATATGACATATACTTGAAACAGGTAGGCATAGTTAAATGACTAATACAAATTCAATTTTTGAAAATTAATGTTTCAATATTATGATCTACATTCATTGTGAAATATTCACACGTGTCAGTTTAATTTTAATTTGACAATTTGATTTTGTTTTCAAATGATGTAGACATTTGCAAACTTGAAAAGGGTCAAATCAAATTTGTCTTGTGAATCATTTGTAAAATAATGAGCGAAAATACAACATGGTATAGCCTATTTACAAATTAATTGGAACAAATTTACGCATAGTTTGAATGGTCCCCAATATGTTTCGAGTCAAATCAGACATATCTCGTTAAAGGGATAGTTGAGTTTTGGTATAGCGGGCGCTACACAAAATAATTTTTGTGAGAAAATGAAAAATTGAGTGTCAAATTCGAGAGAGCATACAATTTAAAGACAGAATAAACTTTTTTTGATCAAAATCGATTCAGAAATGGCTGAAATATCCATAAACATAACCATTTGTAATAATTATGGGGCCCCACAATTATTAGATCATTTTGAACCAGAAGTTAAAATAAAAAAATAAAAATGCTTCCTCTTTTCAAAAATTTACAAAAGAGGTTTTTAAATAATCTAATCACTATTTCAACAAAACATCACATGCACAATATTTTATTTAAAATGGTTGAAACTGATGAGTGTTTAAAAAGTGCCCTTTTGAGTTTTAACAGCTCTTTTAAAATGAGAACAGGCTTTTTACTTAGTCATTTGTAATTTTGTATTCCTTTCGAGCATGGTGGAGTTCTAACTATTAGTTTGTAATGTAATGGTGCGGGTTTTGGTTACAAAAATTCAGTTTAACCAAAACTGTACTCTGTTTACCAAAACTCAACTATCCCTTTAACAAGGAGAGAGTTTGAAAACCAAAACTAAAAAGCTGGGTTCATACTTCTATTAATTAGTCAATGGATCACAAAAATACACATTATACCAACCATTCATTACTTTTTGCACATGCCAAGTTATTAGATCCCATTAAAGAAGCATTATGAAGTCCTGAAAATTCCACCACTCCCTCCCTTGCAATGATCACCCCTTAATTTGGACTAACTTTCACTTCTGGAATGCAATCATCTTTCTTTTTTTTCCTTTTTTTTGGGGGGGAGGGGGGGGGGGGGGCAAAATCAACCCATGTTTATTCGAAGAAAGGGGAAAAACTAGCTAGGGGTCAACGAAATCAGGGGGAAATAAGGCCATTATTTGTTGTAGTTATGATGGGGTGTGTGGAGCAACCTGTATGTATGTACTAACATTAAAATTGAGTAATGAATTTTATTTCATACTTTCTCAGAGGAGACAAGAACTCCAACAGCCAAGCTTGCAGTTACAATATTTTCCTGAGCTACACAGAAAGATATGGACTTTGAGCAAACAGGTAAAGGTACTGAAGAGTTGCTGATTTTTCATTCGCAGATGATTCGTAATTTTATTGATAAATACGAACCAGCTTTCTGCTCTTGAAAATGTTGTTATCTTCATGGGCGTCGATCATTACGTAGTACCTATTCATCAGGGGGGTGAATGAATAGATCATCCCCCTGAGAATAGGTGTCAATTACAGATTGACACCCATCAGACTTTATTCATCGTTCTCCGTGAGTGAAAACTAACAATTATACTTTGTTCTCTCTCACAAATATATTTACTATAGTTTTAAAGGGGTAGTTCAGTTTTCGCATAGAGGGCGCTTCAAGAAATACATTTTCGTGAGGTAATGAAAAAAATGAGTGTAAAATTTGGAAGAGCACACAATTTTAATGACAGAATCAACTTTAATCAAAATCGGTTCACAGACGGCTGCATATAAAATAGCCATAACTATAACCATATATATGTAATTATTGTGGGCCCCACAATAATTTGATAATTTGGAACCAGCCGTTGAAAAATGGAGATGATTACACTTTTTAACAATGTACAAATAAGGTTTTGAAATAGCTGTTAATGATCTTTATATTTAAACATTATTTGAACAAAACATCTCATGCACAATTATTTATAAAAAATGGTTCAAATCAATGCGGTTTTGGAAAGCGCCCTCTTGTATTTAACGGCTCTTTTTGAATGATTACAGGATTTTTTACTTCGTTGTTTGTAATTATTGTCATACTTTTCGAGCTTGGTTCATCTAGTGGAGTACCTTATGAGCAAAAAATGAAGGAATCGTGACACGGTGGACAAAATCCTATTTTTTTTCCAGCAAAGCTTCGTCTTGATGTAAGAATTAAGAAAAGTGGTTGCTACAAAAAATCTGATGACGGGATCATGTTAAAAATACGGATTTCCAAGTCAATACACGGTTTAACCCCGCCCAAAATAATTTAAAGCGTGTATGAAATTGTTTTAACGGTTTCTTGCAGCATGTAACATCATGAAAACATACCTAAACATTAAGAACATCGCACTTCCGAAAAGCTAATTTTTATTCAAAATGGCCGCCATAATCTTCAAAGTGCCATAATTCTGTCATTATACATCTCACAGATGTAATTGTGATGTCCACCCCCACGTTTTGTGGGTCAATCAGTTTATTGAGAATAGTGATAGCGCAATTCAGTAATTAGAAGCCACAACAATCCAAGATAGTGTCCAAAATGGCCGCCATTTTCTCAAAAGTGCCATAATTATGTTATTACACATCACACAATTGTAATTTTTGTGTCTACCCCACGTGTTGAGGGTCAAGCAGTTCGATCATCGAGAAGTAGAGTGAACGCAATTCAGTTATAAATCCAAGATGGCGTCCAAAATGGCCACCAATTTACAGAAATGATACCATAATATCATTTGATATTCACACTAGAGTATGCATACCTCTTGATTTAAACGTTTCACAAAGCCTTTTAAAGGGACAGGTCCACTTTTACAAAACGTCTGAACAGCTTTCAGTTGACGGATGGGGATCAATGTAACACGCAAAAAAAAAAAAAGAGCGAACAGCCCTCTAATTTGGATTCTACGAATGAAAAACGAATGCGTCCCTCCATTTAAACTATATATCGGTCAATAAAGGAGTTCAACTGATTTAGCATAATATTACAACAATATAGTACTAATTCTCGTAAAGGTATTGTGAAGCCGACATTTGTTAACGTATGTCACGGAAAAAGATCTCAAAAAGAAAGAATATATAATTACATGTAGTCAGTTTAAGCGATGTTTGGGTTTTTTGCTTGGTAAACGCTCACACATTAGTACTTATGCGCAGGTCACGTAGCTAGCGCGTGTCACGTAGGGGTCATGCATACCGATCTGGCACTCCGTGAAATCTATGTACGAACTTACTCACCGGCCGTATGTACCTAATTAACCGACGTCCCTCAGTTTATTCAGTTTTAGGTCTTTAACTCCACGAAAAGGAGATTTCAAGCCCTAATTTTTTCAGGCATGCTATTAAATGACATTTCCTTTCATATAAGACAATAACCTCGCAACTTTTGAATATTGGCTTGCAAAAGTGGATCTCTCCCTTTAAAACATTTAAAGTGTGATAGATGTAAGCCAAAAGCCAAAATGAATCCAAATGGCAACCAAAATGGCTGCGAGTACCTCGAAGGGGATATGATCAGTAATTTTAAATCCTATGCGTTCCATGTGTCTACCCCCACGTTTTTAGGGTCAAGCAGTTCATTAAAGACCGTTGGTGCCACTGCAATTGAGTTTATACGTTTTTCTGTAAAATTACCACAAATCTTTTTAGTAAAATATCTTGATTTGCACATATGCATCCCTTGCAAAATTCTTTAAATTGCAACCATGTTTCCTCAGTGGTTGCTTGTTTGGAGACGATCATAGTACACCATCAGCAGTGTCGTTAATACAAATATTTTAACCATATACTCACTAATGCAGTACCATAATGGCGTATCATAAAACCGACAAGTCGTGATACTCTACCCTAATACCGTGCCATTCCGTTTAAAAACTTAGTTCCAACACAAATCGGTAGGCAGTGATACAATGCACTGACTTGGATCATGTGACATCTGATATTACCTGCTCTGGCATCTCTAACATCACTATTTTTCTCCTTATGTCTTAACACAGTGAAATTTGTACGTATTTCACAGTTCTACCTTCCGTTCGTTTATTTATTTTTTTAAAATTAAGGATAGCCATTTTATCATAAGTGTCGTAAATGTCTGTCTATCCAAAGTTGTATCAATTTCGGACAACCTACTTACACTACAGTGACCCCAGACTGATCCACTGGTGATGCAAACTTGGGTTTTACGATTCATCATATGATTTAGACATTAAGTCGACCAGTATTGATGCCCTTTTAATGATATCCGTTGAACCCCATGGAAACCTGCGAACGACCCTGCAAGCTACCGTCCGATCTCTCTTCTGTGCACATCCTACAAACTGTTCCAGTGTGTCCTTCTGGCCAGGCTTAGCCCATTAGTAGAATGTGCTACCAAAGGAGCAAGCAGACTTCAGACCCGAAATGAGTTGTTCCGACCAAGTCTATACCCTCACTATCCTTCATCGAGGCTGGACCAGATAGTGTAGCATGTGGTCCTCTCCAATGTTTCCCTGATGGTTTTGAGAGGATTCATTAGACAACAGATGCTGCTCTGAACTGGCTGATAAGTTGGCGGCAATTTCAGACGCCATCTTGGATTTTGTTAGCTTCTTATTACTGAATTGCATTATCGCTATTCACAATGAACTGCTTGACCCTCAAAATGTGGGGGTAGACACAAAAATTACAACTGTGTGATGTGTAATAATAGAATTATGACACTTTAAAGAAAATGGCGGCCATTTTGGACACCATCTTGGATTTTTGTGGCTTCTAATTACTGAATTGCACTATCACTATTCTCAATAAACTGCTTGACCCACAAAACGTGGGGGTAGACATCAAAATTACATCTGTGGGATGTATAATAACAGAATTATGCCACTTTGAAGATAATGGCGGCCATTTTGAATGAAAATCCGCTTTTCGGAAGTGCGATGTTCTTAAATTTTAGGTATGTATTTTATGATGTTACATACTGCCAGAAACCGTTAAAAACAAATTCATACACGCTTTATATTATTTTGGGTGGAAAACCATGTACCCAGCTAGCCACCTGACGTCGTGCCAACGTTGGGCCGATGTCATTTTCGTTGTAAGGGGACGTTGGGACAACATGCGACATGCGACGTCACCGCGACGTAAAAATGTCCACCAGCCTAGTCATAGTCATTTTGCGATTTCGGCCTAACATCAATTATTGACAATGGCCCAATGTCAGTTCTAACGTAGGCCCAACATCGATTCCTGACGTTGAGAGAACATCAAGTTCTGACGTTGGCCCGACGTTAAAATGTCCGCCAACCCAACATTGTCCCAACATCATTTTGTGATATTGGCATAACGTCAATTTCCGACAATGGCCCAACATCAACTCATCACATTGGACCAACATAACATTATGATGTCGGCTCGAGGTTAAAATGTCCGCTAGCCCAACATTGTCACGACATCATTCTGTGATGTTGAGCCAATGTCAATTTCCGACAATGGCCCAACACCGAATCCAGACATAGGACAGATATAAAATTCTGATGTGGGCTCGACGTTAAAATGTCCGCCAGCCCAACATCGTCACTACGTCATTTTGTGATATTGGCATTACGTCAATTTCCGATAATGGCCCAACATCATCTTATGACATTGGATCAACATAACATTATGATGTCGGCTCGAGGTTGAAATGTCCGCTAGCCCAACATTGTCACGACATCATTCTGTGATGTTGGCCCAACGTCAATTTCCGCCAATGGCCCAATATCAAATCCTGACGTTGGGCCAACATCAAATTCTGACGTTGGCCCGACATTAAAATGTCTGCCAGCCCGACATTAGCCCAACGTTATTTTGTATTGTTGGCCCAACATCAAATCTTGACGTTCACTTGACGTTTGAATGTCCGCTAACCCAACATTGGCCCAACGTCATTTTCTGATGCTGGACCAACATCACAATTTGACAATGGCCCAATGACCAATGTCAAATGGCCAACGTAGGACCAACATCAAAAACGTAAAAAGAAATGTGAAGACATGCATAGATTCCACGTTTGCTCCATGTACTTTGTTTAACCTTTACACACATTCATAAATCATAATTCTATAAATATCCTATTCCTACACCTATTGCCTAATCCTAACCTATCATCATATCGTCCTACAAACACAGGTCGCAATCGGTATAATATATATACACCGCTTCTTAGCATGTATGTTTTGTAATGGTTAGTAATTTCAGAGCGTTGAATCTGAAATAATCCACCTTCAAATTATATTCATAACACTATTTACATGTGTTATTTATATTCTTATATATCTTTATAAATTATATGCAGCATTAAGGACATGACAAAAATATTGTTTTTAATATAAATAATTACACAAAATTGAAATTTTACATTTCACTTACGATCACATATAATCGATCATGAATTCCCCGATAGCAATACTTTTTTTGTTTACTTTTGAATTTATTTTTAATTATCAATTGATGATTTAAATCGATTACTAATGTTTGTAATCGATTGAACGAAATTCAATTCATTCAAGATTCTCAAAGCAAGTTAACAAAAATATTATAAGTACCCAGCTAGCCAGCTGACGTTGGACCGATGTCGACAGGTTGTCGGCAAGATCGCGGTCGGCAAACAGACAACGCACCAATATTACGCCAATGTCAAATTTAAGTTGGAGGATTTGTAGTTTAATGTCGTGCTGATGTCATTAAGCTGACGAAAAAATAACGTCTCAAATAAAACGTTGCGCCAATATCGCACCAATGCCGAAACTGATAGCAATTTAAGAGGTCGATAGAGGGTTGTGAAATTAACTTCTGGCCGATGTCAATTAACCAACAGGAATATGACATCTCAAATATGACGTTGGGCCAATGTTGTACCGATGTCGGAATATAGCATTTTAAGAGGTCGGTAAGTGGTTGTGAAATAGATGTCGGGCTGATGTTTTTAATTGGACATCAATATGACATCACAAATATGACGTCAAGCCGATATCGCGCCGATGTCAGAACTGGCAGCAATGAATACAACAAGTCGGCAAATGGTCATAAAATTGATGTTGTGCCAATGGCAATACTTCGACATGAATATGACATCTCATATTGGCCTATTGGCCTCAAGTTGGCCTAATATCGCGCTGATGTTGGAACTGGTATCAATTTAAGAGGTCGGCAAATGGTTGTAAAATTGATGTCGGGACAATGTTACTAATTGGACATTAATATGACAACTAGAATATGATGTCAGGCCGATATCCCGCCGACTTAAGAATGCAGCAATGAAACCACTCTGCAAATGGTAATTAAACTGATGTTGTGCCGATGTCAATAATTCGACATGGATATGACATGTCAAATAAAAAGTCGGCCTTATCCCAGCTAGCCACCTGACGTCGTGCCGATGTCGAAAGTTGTTGGCCGGATGTCGGCATATCGCGGTCGGCAAACTGATGTCGCCCCAACATTACGCCAATGTCGAGTTTACGCGAAATGCGAATTTTTCGCGAAATGGTTGCAATTGAATGTCGGGCCGATATCATTGTGCTGACATAAAAATGACGTCTCTAATAACAAGTCGCGCAAATATCGCGCCAATGTCCAAACTGCGAGCAGTTCAAGAGGTCGGTAAAGGATTGTACAATTGATGTTGGGCCGATGTCAATAGTCGAACAGGAATATTAAATCTCAAATATGACATTAGAACAATGTTATAACGATGTCGGTGAAATCGCAAATTAAAATGTCGGTCAATGGATGTAAAATTGATGTCGAGCCGACGTATTCAATTGGACATCACAAATATGACGTCAAGCCGATATCGCGCCGATGTCAAAATTGGCAGCAATTACACAAGTCGGCAAACCGATGTTCAGCCGATGTCAACATCCCGACATTAATATGACATGTGCAATAGGATATTTATAGAATTATGATTTATGAATGTGTGTAAAGGTTAAACTAAATGCATGGAGCAAACGTGAAATCTATGCATGTCTTCACATTTCTTTTTACGTTTTTGATGTTGGTCCTACGTTGGCCATTTGACATTGGGCTATTGTCAAATTTTGATGTTGGTCCAGCATCAGAAAATGACGTTGGGCCAATGTTGGGTTAGCGGACATTCAAACGTCGGGCGAACGTCAAGATTTTATGTTGGGCCAACAATAAAAAAATAGCATTGGGCTAATGTCGGGCTGGCGGACATTTTAATGTCGGGCCAACGTCAGAATTTGATGTTGGCCCAACGTCAGGATTTGATATTGGGCCATTGGCGGAAATTGACATTGGGCCAACATCACAGAATGATGTTGTGACAATGTTGGGCTAGCGGACATTTTAACCTCGAGCCCACATCATAATGTTGTGTTGGTCCAATGTCATGAGTTGATCTTGGGCCATTGTCGGAAATTGACGTTATGCCAATATCACAAAATGACGTGGTGACAATGTTGGGCTGGCGGACATTTTAACGTCGAGCCCACATCAGAATTTGATATCTGTCCTATGTTAGGATACGGTGATGGGCCATTGTCGGAAATTGACATTGGCCCGACATCACAGAATGATGTTGTGACAATGTTGGGCTAGCGGACATTTTAACCTCGAGCCCACATCATAATGTTATGTTGGTCCAATGTCATGAGTTGATGTTGGGCCATTGTCAGAAATGGACGTTATGCCAATATCACAAAATGACGTGGTGACGATGTTGGGCTGGCGGACATTTTAACGTCGAGCCCACATCAAAATTTGATATCTGTCCTATGTCAGGATTTGATGTTGGGCCATTGTCGGAAATTGACATTTGCCCGACATTACAAAATGATGTTGGGACAATGTTGGGCTGGCGGACATTTTAACGTCGGGCCAACGTCACAACTTGATGTTCTCTAATCGTCAGGAATCGATGTTGGGCCTACGTTAGAACTGACATTGGGCCATTGTCAATAATTGATGTTGGGCCGAAATCGCAAAAATAACGTTGGGCCAGCATACAAAAAAGACGCCGCGCTGGGCTGGCGGACATTTTTACGTCGCGGTGACGTCGCATGTCGCATGTAGGCCCAACGTCCTCTTACAACGAATTTTACATCGGCCCAACGTTGGCACAATGTCAGGTGGCTAGCTGGGATATCGCCCCGATGTTAAAACTGGTAGCAATTTAAGAGGTCGGTAAAAGGTTGTAAAATTGATGTCGGGGCAAAGTTATTAATTAGACATAAATATGACATCACAAATATGACTTTAGGTCTTTATCACACAGATGTCGGAATTTATAGGAATTGTAAAGGTCGGTAAAACGATGTAAAATAGATGTCGGGCTGATGTCATTACTACTACATAAATTTAAAAAAATGGTAGCAATTTAAGAGGTCGAACATGGTAGTGAAATTGATTTCGGGCCAATGTTATTAATTGGACCTCAATATGACATCTCAATTATGACGTCACACCGATATCTTGCCGATGTCAGAATTGGCAGCGATAAAACAAGTAGGCAAATTGTCATAAAATCGATGTTGCGCCAATGTCAATACTCAGCTGTCGGAATTAAAAATTGAAAAGGTCGGTAAATTTTTCGAAAATTGATGTCAAGCTGATGTGATTAATCTGACATATGACATCTCATATATTACGTCTGTCCGATATTGTACAGATGTTGCAACTGATAGCAATTTAAGAGGTCAGTATGGTTGTAAAATTGATGTCGGCAAATGTTTCTAATTGGGCATAAATATGACATCTAAAATATGACGTCAAGCCGATATCGCCCGATGCCATAACTGGTAGCAAGTAGGCAAATGGTTAGTTAAATCGATGTTGTGCCGATGTCAATAATCCGACCTGAATATGACATCTCTAATATTACGCCGGGCTAATATCGCGCCAATGTTGAACTGGTAGCAATTTAAGAGGTCGGTAAAAGGTTGTAAAATCGATGTTAGGCCGATGTCATCAATTAGATGACAACTCAAATATGAAATCTAGCCAATATTGCGCCGATGTCGGAACTAATAGCAATATAACAGGTTGGTGAATGGTTGTCAAATATATGTTGGGCTGATGGTATTAATCCTAACATAAATTTGACATATCAAAATATGACGTCAGTCCAGTATTGTGCCAATGTTGGAACGGGTAGCCGTTCCCTACGAGTTTATGAAATCCTCATAGACTTTGTACACAACCCACTCGGTTCCCGTGGTCAAGGGGTAAAGAGGTCATTAAATCGTTGTAAAAATTGATTTCGGGCCGTTGTTTTGAATTGGACATCAAATCTGCCATCTGAAATTTCACGTCCGGCCGATATCCCGCCAAAGTCAGAACTGGCTGCAATGAAACAAATATGCAAATAGTCAATACATTCATATAGTGCCGATGTCAATAATTAAACGTGTATAAGACATCAAAAGCATGACGTCGGCCTTATATCGCGCCGATGTTGGAACTGGTAGCAATTTGAAAGGGTGGTAAATGGTTAGGAAATTGATGCCGGGCCGATGTTATTATTTCAATATAAATATGAGACCCCAAATACGACGTCGGTCCGATATTGTGCCGATGTTAGAACTTGTTAGCAATTTAAGAGTTCGGTGAATGGTGTTTAATTTGATGTCAGGCCGATTTAATTTATTAGACATCTATACTCTGACGTCAAACATACATTCCGTCGATGACAGAACCTTCAGCAACGGAACAAGTCGGCAAATGGTAAAATTAATGTCCTGTCATTAATCCGTCATAAATATGACATCTCAAATATGGCGTCGGTTCAAAATTGTGCCGACGATAGAGCTGGTAGCAATTTAAGAGGTCGTTATAATAAATGGTCGTAAAATTGATGTCGGGCCGATGTAATTAATTAGACATCTCAAATATGACGTCAAACCGTTATCCCGTCGATGTCAGACCATCAGCAATGGAACAGGTCGGCAAATGTCATAAAATTAATGTCGTGCCGATGTCATTAATCAGACATGAATAAGAGATCTCAAATATGGCGTCGGGCTAATATCGCACCAATGTTGGAACTGGTATCAAATTAAGAGGTCAGTCAAATATTGAGAATTTGATGTTGGGCTCATATGTTATTAAATATACATAAATATGACAGCTCAAATATGACGTTGGGTCAATGTTGTACCGATGTCGGAATTGGCGATCATTTGCCGGCTTGTTTCATTACTGCCAACTCTGACATCGGCAGGATATCGGGTTGACGTCATAATTGAGATGTCATATTGAGGTCCAATTGATAACATTGGCTCGACATCAATATCACAACCATGTACCGACCTCTTAAATTGCTACCAGATCCAACATCAGCACAACATCGGATTGACGTCATAGTAGAGATGTCATATTTATGTAGGAGTAATGACATCAGCCCGACATCTATTTCACAACCATTTACCGACCTCTTTAATTGCTACCAGTTCCAACATCGGCGCGAAATTAGCCCGACGTCATTAATGAGATGTCATATTCATGTCGGACTATTGACATCGGCGCAACATCAATTTTATGACCATTTGCCGAGTTGTTTCATTGCTGCATTCTTAAGTCGGCGGGATATCGGCCTGACATCATATTCTAGTTGTCATATTAATGTCCAATTAGTAACATTGTCCCGACATCAGCAAGATATCGCTATTGCGTCATCATTGAGATCAGGCGCGGATCTACGGGGGGGGGGGGGGGGGGGGGGTTAGGGGGTTTAACCCCCCCCCCCCCCCCCCCCCCTTGGGCTGCCAAGTGAAAATGTGTCAGTGAAAAAAGTGACACAAAATCACTTACGGGGGTTCAAAATAGCAAAAAAATTCGCCGCTTCGCGGCTATAAGTGAAAAAAGTGAACAAAAATCACTTACGGGGGGGGGGGTGTGTGTGTGTGTGTGTGTGTGTTTGTGTGCAATGTAGAGTAGTTTTGTAATTATGATGTATCTGTATCTGTGTATTTTTTTTTTTTTTTTTTTTTGTATACTTTGGAATCGCTTTCATAAGGCCTTGCCTTTCTTTTGATTCCAAACACTTTACTTTGTAAATTATATTTTCATTGTATGTTTGCTTTTTAAAGTGTTAAATAAAATTTGAATTGAAATTGAATTGAAAATAGCAAAAAAATTCGCCGCTTCGCGGCTATAAGTGAAAGAAGTGAACAAAAATCACTTACGGGGGTTCAATATAGCAACAAAAATAAAAATTCATGTCTAATCATTGACGTCGGCACAACATCAATTTAAATACCATTTGCCGAGTTGTTTCATTGCTGCAAGTTCTTACGTCGGCGGGATATTGGCCTGACATCACTGTAGATATTATATTGGTGTCCAATTAATAACATTGTCCCGACATTAAATTGATACCAGTTCCAACATCGGCGCGATATTAGGTCGACGTCATATTGGAGATGTTATATTCATGTCGGATTATTGACATCGGCTAAACATCAATTTAATGACTATTAGCCGACTTGATTCATTGCTGCCCATTCTGACATCGACAGGATTTCGGTTTGACGTCAAAATTGAGATGTCCTATTCTTGTCTCATTAATAATGTCGACTCGACATCAATTTTACAACCAATTACCGACCTCTTTACTTGCTACCAGTTCTAACATCGGCGCGATATTAGGTCGACGTCATATTGGAGATGTCATATTCATGTCGGATTAACCACATCGCCACAACATCAATTTAATGACCATTTACCGAGTTGATACATTGCTGCAAGTTCTTACATCGGCCTGACATCATATTTAAGAGGTCAAATTGATGTATAATTAATAACATCTGCCCGATATCAATTTTACAACCATTTACCGACCTCCTAAATTGCTATCAGTTCCAACATCGGCGCGATATTATCTCGACGTCATATTGCACATGTCATATTCATATCGGGATGTTGACATCGGCTGAACATCGATTTAATGACTATTTGCCGACTTGTTTTATTGCTGCCAATTCTGACATCGGCAAGATATCGGTGTGATGTAATAATTGAAATGTCATATTGAGGTCCAATTAATAACATCGGCGCGATATCAATTTCACATCCATTGACCGACCTCTTAACTTGCGATTTCTCCGACATCGGTATAACATTGTTCTAATGTCATATTTGAGATGTAATATTCCTGTTCAATTATTGACATCGGCCCGACATCAATTGTACAACCCTTTACCGACCTCTTGAACTGCTCGCAGTTTCGACATTGGCGCGATATTTGCGCGACGTGTTATTTGAGACGTCATTTTTATGTCAGCACAATGATATCGGCCCGACATTCAATTGCAACCATTTCGCGAAAAATTCGCATTTCGCGTAAACTCGACATTGGCGTAATGTTGGGGCGACATCAGTTTGCCAACCGCGATATGCCGACGTCCGGCCAACAACTTTCGACATCGGCCCGACGTCAGGTGGCTAACTGGGTATTTACCTGGAAATCCAAGATGGTCGCCATTTTGAACATGATCCCGTCAACAGATTTTTTGTAGTAACCACTTTTCTTAATTCTTACATCAAGACGAAGCTTTGCTAAACAAATTAGGATTTTGTCCACCGTGTCACGATTTTTCCTCCAAGGTACTCCACTATAGTTTGTATAGTTTGTAATCATATTATGCTGCAAGTTTTGGTTACTAAAATTCTGTTTGACCAAAACTGTACTATCACTTTAATTTGCCATGAAAAAACGCTTGATATGTAACTATGATTATGGGATGTTGATAGTTTCTCTACATTACGGTCGTAGATCGGGAAGGGGGCTAGGGGCTATAGTATATGTACTACCACTTATTCGAGGGATGACCTATACGAACATATACCCCACCTCACAAAGTGAAAATCTATGTCAAATGCATTAGTACATGTATTACTATCGTTGTTGTCATTGTTATATTTATGTTGCATGGTTGTATATATCATAAAGAAAACAGCCCGTTTTAAAATCACCATCGTCCTTCCCCAGTTTTTTGTTTGCATAAGGGATATGGGTCTGGGGCACAACCACAGGGCTGATAAGGGGACGAGGTTGTAAGCCATACTCTCATTGCTAGTCTACACACAAAGAATCTTGTCCCAGTGTGTAGTTCAATTTGTAACCTTTAAATATGGTACCAATTGAGCTGAAATACCGAGTACTTTTCCCTAAATTTTAAGATGACAAGAAAAGAGTGATGGGGATGTAACAGTTATATTTACTTTCCTGAACGAATTGTGTTTCACACTTTCCATAAAGTATTTCATTTAGTGTAGGAAAGGAGGTCATGAAGTGCAGGAAAGGAGGTCATGTAGTGCAGGATGGCCATGTTTATCATGTTTATATAGGAAAGGGAGTCATGTAGTGAAGGATTAGGCGGTTAGAACATACTAACCTCAGGGGCGGATCTAGCTTTTTGCTAGGGGGGTTTGACCCAATGACGATGCGGAGCATCGTCCATGAGCCGCGAAGCGGCGAATTTTTTTTGCTATTTTGAACCCCCGTAAGTTATTTTTTAAAACTTTTTTTCCTCACTTTTTTCACTGATACATTTTCACTTGGCAGCCTAAGGGGGGTTTAAACCCCCTAACCCCCCCCCCCCCCCCTGGATCCGCCACTGAATTCCTTAGGGCCGGGGTAGAGGCGTCGATCCAAAACAAAATTGAGGGATATAATGCCAAAGTGGGGGGAAAAAAATTTATCAATAATCAGCCTTCAGAATAGCTCCTTTTTTAATTTGAAAAAGACTGCAAATGTGTGTTGTTGTTATTTTTTGAAGTGAAGCACTCTCAATACGTGGTTAAAAGAAGACCATTGTATCAAATTCAAAATCTTCCGGGGCCGCGCCCCCTTAGACCCCCATTAGGCCCATCTTACCCTATCCTTGTACACAATTTCTCGCTATTCCAACTAACATTTTGCAAACTAATACCGTATACGTTATTTTTTTCCTATTTACATAATTATGAACAACATCATTAGTTCTGGATATCATCAATCTAAAAGCTCCGGGGGCTTTTTTAAAATTTTATTAAAGTCATCATGTCCAACCTAAATAATTTATCCAAGGGGAAATTCAATCTTTAAGGAGATAATAATTAAACTGGTCTTGAATTTGTTTCCTTTATGATTTCAAAATTTTTCCCCTTTTGTCTTTATTGTATAGGTTCCAGGCTATGGATTTAGATGGCATTGGTTTTCGGTGCTAAAGGCTTCTGAGTACGCGGAGAGCCGGAGGATCACTCGAAGTGATAAAGTATAGAAGAAGATCCATGAACCAAATAAACATTGCTTTGCATCAGATCTAAGCTTCTGTAACATCAAGTGAATATCCAGTTGGATATAATGAGAAATTTGTATTCGACACCCTTTTAACCATTTGTTAAGTATTCAATAAATAAGACTCGGATGTTGGTATGGGTGATGTTACCTTTATAGTATTGACACTCTTGCACATCATGTTTAAACGATTGGTGCATCTAATATTCTAACGTAGCAGTTCATTTGTTGTTTACTATCAAGTAAATAAGCATCGTTTCCAGACCAAACAAAATTGTAATATTTGCAAACCTTTATGTATATTCAAGGGTGAGCTTAAAGGCCTTTTAACGTTTCATACAGTCATGTACTAAAGTCTAACGCATTGTTCTGTCATTGCCAACACGATTAAAAACAAATCTCTTCAAAATGGACGCTATATTAATTTATTTGAGAGAAGGGGAACTCAATTTCTTAGTGAACCTTTCGGTGGCCACTGTATTCTTGGAAGATTTCGTTTCACGGGTGATCGTGGCAACATTGGATGGCGTCCAATGTTTTCTCGTGAATTATGGTCTTTACTTGGGGAGCAAAGGATTCATACAACAAATCAGGGAAACATCCGTGTTTACAAATTAGTCAGTCGCTCACTGGCTGTTAAAATCGTAGATATTATCCAGTGGAACAGATACGCAACAGTCGGGGCGGTGATGCATGATTTCATACTGATGACATCGAACTACCTGTCCGATGACCCTGGAGATCATTATCTCCTCGACAAGGGACACGAGCTGCTTCTCCGCCGACCACCAGTACAGCAAAGAGAAAGTGAAATCTCGAAACCAAATTCTCGCCCTTGGTATCATATCTCCTCCGATACGACAACCCGAAGGCTTACTCTGTTGTCAAGATCGTTCAAAAGGCCGTTAAGCACCCCGGAAACGCTACCATTTCTCAGCTTCTGGCCCGAATGTACATGCATGATAAGTATTACTCTGCAGCGTATGACTGCGCTAAAATGGCTGTAGAAGCTGACCCGGGCAATTCGTTCTACATGGATACTAAAGGCCGAGTCATCATCGAACAGATGCGGAAATATCTGACACACTATGTTAGGAAGAACCAGCCACGTGCAGCTGAGAGGTTTCTGGGCCTACTAGATGAAGGGTTGGACATCTTCTCTGAGTGCCAAATCCTGAGCAAGTCAGAAGAGAGCAAGTTCGTTAACCTGGCTGGCTGCTATGGCGAACTCGGGTTGATATTTACATTCCTTGAAATACTTCCTGCTTTCTTCGAGTCGCCGCCAAGCCAGTTGCAGAAGTATCTGTTGACCAATAAGCATGTACCTGGTGTCCAGGGTGTGTTTGCTACTCGTCGACATGACATACAGGGATTGCAGGACCACATAGAGGCTGCACTTGGCTACCTCGAGGTTGTACGTACATTCTGCGAGGGAGGACTGCGGTTTCCGAGAAGGGAATTTATTTCCTTCTGCCAAGACCGGTCAATGTTCGACGATGACGACGACATGGATTCAATGTGCCGCCATCGGAGACTTCAAGTAAGATCCATGGTAGAACCCACCCTGAGTGCTGTATTCCACCTCTGTCACAACGATGCACAAATACTGACAAAAATCCGTGATGTTCTCAGCGAGAATCCTCAGAAGACCTATTTCGATCGCAAGATGTTGATTTGGGTCGGATTCGCACTAGCGTCAGTTGACAAGAGCAGTGATGTTCGTGGCGAAGTTGAACGTCAAGTCCAAGAGGTTCTTAAAGAATCCTCTAACGACAGCCTGAACGGTCCGTTCTTCAACTTGTTACTCGCATGGCCACAGCGGGGGGCTGGAACCACTGAGAGATATCTCAAAGCAGCAGAGGACCTAAATAGGATGTGGGTCCGATTGTACAAGTTTGATGCCGACTCGAAAACCGTAAAACGCTCAGAAGCGAAGCCCAAACCTGCAACGGCATTCTTCCTTTCAAAGGGAAGGGACAATGGAGCATTCATCCACGTCTCCTGTCTGCCTGCCTTCAAGGAACGTCTTGAGCAGCAGGATATCACATTCTGGGATGCAGATGGTGTGAAGGGGAAACTGGCGCGTTTGGAAGGTACGCTCAGAGACACTGAAACCCTTCTCTACTCCGTGTCAGCATCAGAACAAATCCCAATCAAACTGTCGACCCGGTGAGCTATGAAAACTAGGGAAGAGAAAGTGTCCTTCTACGTGGGCTTCAGCTTTGCTGGACCCATGGCCTTTGACGTGCGTGTTATCAAAGCACAAGTCAGTCTCCGTTCAGACGGTTGTTCCACTGAGACTGCGTCTGCTTCACTGACCGTCTCCACCTAGTTATGGAGGTGCACTAAGGTGTCCTAACATCATTTTCGCTTTCAGTTGGCATATTGTCAAAAGAATCAAATAAAGTTCTCTCTCCCGTCGGTTGCTTGACAAGTGTATGTCAGATCTCTTCATTCGTTGAAAACTGTTGAAAGTTAGCTAACACGCGCCTGAAAATCCAACCGTTTTTCACCAACACAGTACAAACAATCTGGACACGGTATGGGTGTGGTAGTAGGAAGTCAGGTAATAAATTACAATAAATTAGAGACAGTTATGCCATGGTAGCACACATAGGCGTAGGGGCACGTTATTTCAGGGGGGCCGAGGTCTTTTGCCCGAATTTTCACCAGACAAGCACAAACAAAAAGGGTCCTTGCTTCTTTGATGCGCGAAATAACGTGTTTTAGATTGTTTAGTCCAAAATAACACGAATTTGCCCGAAAATGAGATGGTTTAGCCCCAAAATAACATGACACTACCCGAATGATTTATGATTTTACCAAAATATGACATGGTTTTGCCCAAATATGACATGATTTGCCCAAATTTCAGGTGCGTTTTGGCTGCTCAAAGCCTTCGTCATGCAGTGATTTTTTACTGGTCTTTCCCAGAGTATAGATTACGCTACCGATGAAAAGGAGCCATTACTACGAAACCATTTCAAACAAGACAAAACGCCATGTTAAAGGTATAGTTTGATTCCTAAATCAGACGCGTGGTGCCATCTTGCGAACGCCTTGCGCACCGTGCGTAATAATACTTGTTATAATGCAGTTCACAAAAACGAGCCTATAACGGCGAATCACCGTGTACCATCCCCTCGCATGACATCCATTTTAATACAATACAATTTAATATGGACATGAAGGGTGCAACTAGTATAATGTATTAATGGGTGTCTTCTTCCAGAGGTGTCGATCCGTTGTTGCGATTTGGGGTGGGGGGGGGGGGATTTTCCAGACTCACCGGTGAGAGAGCTCAAAGCCCCACATTGGCATGCTGGGGAAGGCAATAAATAGTTTTCAACCGAATGACACCCCAGCACGGGGTGTAGGGGCGGAGCCTCCAGGAACTTTGGGGTTTTAGCCATTTAGAACTTTCAATTGGAATACAAAGTCTACCTAATGTTTTTATTACAAAGCATCTTGATGGCTTGAAGCCCTGAATGGGTTGAGTCAAGGGGCACCCATATTGGGGGCCTTAATTGGAGTCCAGGGGGCGGAGCCCCTTGAAGTTATAAGATTTCAGACATTATAAATGCTGTGAGATAATTATATTATGTGTGAAAAAATTGCATAGAATAGTGAATCTATTCGTAGTGTATTTTTAAAGGGCATAGCGAGGAAAATAATTGAACGAGTATAGGTGGTCAAAGGGCCAATTATACCAGTGGCCTAGGCCATCAGTCCCACAGTCCAATCTGGACTATGGGTCTAGGGGATTGAGCCCCCGGGAATCTTTTAGACTCCAGTAATTTAAAACACTCAAATTTAATTGTTCGTAAATGTGTAGAGTTTTGACAAGCGATTACTGTTTGGCGAGTATTCAGTCGGGGCCGACTGTTTGAGGGGCCCAGTAAAGGTTCCAGCGGACGGAGCCTCCGGGCATTACGGATTTTAAAGATTTTGGTACTTTCTTTCTCTTTGTTTTCACCAAATGACTCATAAATAAGACTGACATTTAAGACTGACATTTAATGACATATCAATTTGCTCTGTGTTCAGCGCTTGTGGACAGAATTGAAAGATATATTAATGTAGATTATTTTATTTTCTGAATCTATGTTCTGTGTTCTATAGATGAGGATTTACTCATAACTCCGTTTCTTTCATGTGCGTTTGAGAAATTGCATTACCCAACACATTACTAAATGTGAGTTCCCGCAACCGTAATGAAGCTTGCAATGGGAATTGATAATAATCTTGATTAGAAACTATTTGCGCGCGAAGCGTGCAGCGGCAAACGATATCAGTAGTCAGTAGTTTTTTTAAAGTAAAAAATACTATTTTGAAGGTTGATTATTAATAAGATTGTGTTTGTTCCCCTCTTTGACATTATACCCTTCACTTTTTGGAAGGTTTTAAAGCTATTTTAAAGGTTACTTATTGATAGTTCCTTTTCCCTCTTTGGTATTATTTCCGTCGTTTTCTCCTTCTTTTTCGGAATCCTCGGGGGTGGGGCAAAACGATGTTTGCCTCAAACGTTTCTACACCAGATTTTGAAACGATGAGACTCGCAAATCTACATTGTAGTACAGGTATACGTGTATACACGTGCCTTTATGTACATGATAATATACACACAACTCTATATTCCCGTGTGATCGTATTGAAATTGTGTGTAGATGTAGGGGTTGCCGCACTTTAAAATAGAGGTTTTTTTTCTTTCTTCTTCTTCAAAATTATATCAAATAGCATGCGTATTGTCCTATCTATGACGGATATAGTCATATCACGTATGTTATACCCTTTTCGAGGTAATTGTAACGCGTATATGAATAGACTCAAAAGTTATGATGAAAGTGGATTTTATTAATCAAAACCAGTACTTCTTAATTATTTTGTCGTAATAATTACAACTCCACCGCGTGCCCAAAACGTATAACAACTTACAAACGGTTAAGTAAAAACACAATATTTTTTTGTAAAAAAACATGCGTTAAATCCAGGGCATTCTCTAAAACATTTTGGATTAAACCATTTCTTGTAAAATATAGTGAAAATTGTATTTTTGTCAAATAGTGAAGTAATAGAGAGATCATCAACAACTACATGTATATTATGCTTGAGAATGTGTGCCATTTTATATCAAAACACGGTGTAATATTTCATGTAAATGATGATTAGATATACATAATTATTCTCGAAAAAAGTTAATTATCCAGTTTAGTTGATATCTTCACACATTTTCTTACATCATTATATGGTGATGCTCGATATTTATTCCAATTAGATATTTGTTTAGAAACATCAAAATGTTACTTAACCGATTTGTATTTATCTGGTTTTTAAAGTAACTCTTAACTGTTACATCTTGTTGACAATGAGCATGCTGAATTTATTACTTTTTTAGATAGCGAATACATTTCTGACAAAAATATATTTCTACCGATTATACCTTCTTCACGTCAATACTTGTTTTTGATGTCATAGTATGATTATATTATTGATGAATCCATTCTGATGTTGTGCAATAATGTTGTAAGGATTATGCAAACAAAACGCCCCCCGATGAAAAAAAAATAATACTATTGCTCATTCAGATGGGAATTAGTGCGTGCATGGCCATGTACACCAGTCTTGTATAATACGCATTGAACTCATCACAATGCTCGCACGACAACGCGACTACGTTATTGATTTCTTTGTAGGGAATTAAGTGGCGTATCATTTCTTGCTCACCTATATGCAACAAAGCACTATTTTTAAACGTTGTAAAAAAAGACAAATAAACCTGCAGGTTTACCGAGAAATCGCATGAAGAGGATACCGATGCGAAATATTACATTTTCGATTGCAGAAGTATTAAACGATTTCATGAATTAGTTTTAGTAAATCAAACATGATATCAAAGTAATCCTAAGAAATAAACACATTAATAAATATATATCAAGGTGATTTTCCTTAAAATAACATACATAAGCGTGTAAGGACTTGTCATCATTATCATCATCATCTTAATCATCATTTTACCAATGTCATCATTATCATCCCCATCATTATCACCATCGTCGTCGTTATCACCATCTTATGAATACATTGTCACCGTTGTCACCATGTATTTTCATTATCATTATTACCATCACTGTCATCGCCATTATCATCATGCATCTTCATTATAATTGTTACCATCATTATTATTATCAAATTATCATCATCATTATACCCATCTATGTCATCCCCATCATCATTATCATCATCATCATCATCATCATCATCATCATCATCATCATCATCATCATCATCATCATTATCATCGTCATCATCATCGTTTTCATCATTATACCTATCATTGTTATCAACATCATCATCATCGTTATCATCATATTACCAATCAGCAATGTCATCACCCTCATCATAATCAACATCATCTGATCAGTATGTCATCATCATCTTTATCATCATATTTACTATCATCATCATTTTCTTCATCATCATCATTTTCATCATCATCATCATCATCATCATCACCGCCGTCGTCGACTTGGTTGCATCGTCACCTTTGTCATCAAGAAGCATTATTATTATTATTGTTATCATCATCGCCGTTATCATCGAGCATCATCACCATCATCATCTTCATCATCATCATCATCATCATCATCATCATCATCATCGTCGTCGCCTTGGTTATCGCCATCACCACCTTATGTATGCATCGTGTCACCTTTGTCATCAAGAATCATTATTATTATTATTATTACTATTAATATTATTATTGTTATCATCATCGCATCATCATCATTATCATCATCATCATCATCTTATCATCATCATCGTCATCATCATCATCACCGCCGTCGTCGACTTGGTTGCATCGTCACCTTTGTCATCAAGAAGCATTATTATTATTATTGTTATCATCATCGCCGTTATCATCGAGCATCATCACCATCATCATCTTCATCATCATCATCATCATCATCATCATCATCATCATCATCATCATCATCGTCGTCGCCTCGGTTATCGCCATCACCACCTTATGTATGCATCGTTTCACTTTTGTCATCAAGAATCATTATTATTATTATTAATATTAATATTATTATTGTTATCATCATCGCATCATCATCATTATCATCATCATCATCATCTTATCATCATCATCATCATCGTCATTATCATCATCATCATCATCATGCATTATAATCAGCATCTGATCAGTCTGATGACATCATCAGCATCATCACCGTCGTCGTCGTCTTGGTTATCGTCATCATCACCCTATGTATTCATCGTCACCTTTGTCACCATGACTCATTATCATATAGTAGTAGTAGTAGTATTATCATCAATGCTATCGCCGTTATCATCATCATCTTCATCATCATCATCATCACCATCATCATCATCATCTTACATTATTATATAGATAGTGAGGCTCGATATTAATTCCAATTGGATATTTTTTAGGAACATCCAAATGTTAGTTAACCGATTTTATTTATCTCTTATAAGGGGAGGGCCAATGTCTAAAAAAGTGACTTTAGGTTGCCAGATCTCCACAACAAGTTTAAACCGATTCTAATTGCAAGTATTTTTAATAAGGCAACATAATTCAGAGGTCTACCTCAAATTTTTTGTTGCGAACACCTCCAAATCCAAGATGGCGTCCAAAAAGGCAGCCGTTTTGTATTGCTATAGATAATTGGCGAGATTTCCCAAACGACACCTTATATCAAGATTATTCTGCAATCATATTAAAGACAATTAGATTTCCTATTACCTGATACCAAACACCGTGAGGTTTAGGATATGTATCACTGTCATTTTTAGCCCCAAACTCAAATTTTATGAATTTTCCCCCCAAAATATGAAATTATTGATTTACATAATTACATATAAATCGATAATTGTATTAGCAGTCAATCTAATACTTTTCAAAAAACTGTCCGATGATATCGACAATACACCCTGAAAATTTCAAGTGTATACCGTATCTGAACAACAAGTTATAGTACTTTGAAGTCAGCATTAGCTATCCACAAAATGGGTAGTTTTGCATGATTTCTCATGCTATACAGGGTGTCTCAAAAATGTGTAATCTTAATAAGAGGATTTGTATACCAAATGATTGCGTCAATCTCGGGACACCTTCAGTTCCAGTTATGAACAAATACAAAAAGAAACACAATTTCTTGTAATGATGAATATTTCACCATCATTATGTATATTCCTCGTAGATGTTGTGTCTGTCCTGTATTTGCTTAACTGCATTTATCATAAATCAAACGCTAAAAATGAACTTAATTCCACTCCACATGAAGCATTCCAGTCAGCTGCATACTGACGCGCATGCCATGCATATTGCGAATTCGAATCATACTGGGTGTCCATGATGTGTTTAAAACAGTATCAAGATCATGCTCATTATCTTTAATAAGTGTCTTACTGAAGGACTGAAGTACACAATATTCGGGACATACTGTAATATGTGCAGAGCGTATCTAGCTTCGAACACCATCTTGATCGCGAGGAACGCACCCTTCATGCCCCACATATCTTATTACATCCATAAAGGTCTATACAATTTGTCTGACTCAGTATTAAAACAAAACAATCTCAATTGCTAAACTAATATGCACAACACCGAAAAGCCTCAGCAAGCCGAATGTTTTTTTTTGCACTACACTGTACTCGTGTAACCATGGTAACAACAGCCGATTATGAACAAAGATATACCAAATCAACAAATATTTACTTTAAAAACTTAAAAATAGCAGCTATAGGGTGTTATTTTACATTTGATTTGTTTTCCTCCATGCTCACGCGAAAATTAGTGTGCATAATGCGGCTTGTAGTGGCCAGATATATGATTTATTATATTTCTATTGTTGTTGTTACTACGGTTACAAATGTACATGGTGGTACAAAAAGTTACCCTAAGATAAACCTAATAGCCTATTCAAAGTGTTTTCCGAACCCTGAAAAAGTCTAGCTAACTGTGGTGTTCCGAATAATAATCATGTTAAAAACATAATTATCAAGATATGGTCGATCCAACTGTAAATGACGAGCGCCTCCCATTCGAATATTGCACTCTGCACTTTGCATGATGGATTTATTATTGCAGTGAAATTACCGATACACTATTTTCGTGTACTATTGCAAACCGATGGCGGCATATTTATGACATAAAAGAAGAAAACTGAAGGTTTTGGTAAAAAATGGTATCAACAATATGTCATTATTTAGGAGATATTCTTGAATAAAGTCCGTAAACAAGAATTACATTTATTGGGGCACCCTGTATAGTGTTCGAAATCGTACAAATTGGCTGTATTTGTCGATATCAAATGCTGAGTTCCAAGAACTATAACTTTTTTTTCAGATACAATATACACTTGACATTTTTAGAGAGTATTGTTAATATAATTGGACAGTTTTTCGAAAAGTATTAATTCAACTGCTAATGCAGTTATTGATATATGACGAATTATGTAAATCAATAATTTCATATTTTGGGGAAAAAATGCCTAAAATTTGAGTTTGGGGCTAAAAATGACCGTGTTACATATTCTGAAACCCATTGTGTTTGGTTTCAGATTATAGGAAATTTGATTGTTTTTAATATGACTGCAAAATCATGCCTATTCCAGGTGTTGTTTGTGAAATATTGCCAATAATCTATAGCAAGTCAAAACGACTACTTTTTTGGACGCCATCTTGGATTTGAAGGTGTTCGCAACAAAAATTTTGAGGTAGACCTCCGAATTAATTTGTCTCACTAAAAATACTTGCAAATAAAATTGGTTTAAACTTGTTGTGGAGATCTGGCAACGTAAGTCCTTAAGGAAGCCACTTTTTCGATGTTGGCCCTCCCCTTATTAGTGGGTTGTGGATAAAGTCTATGGGGATTTCATAAACTCGTATAGAGAACGGGCTTTACTTCCCTTTGCCTAGCTCTTTTGTCAGTGGGGGCAATTTTCCCACGATTATGAATGGATTATGGAACAAAAGAGTCAAGTCCATTTTGTTCATGACCAGAGCTCTATAAACTACTGAAATGTATAATCATTGTGTGGTCTGCTAAGCCGCCCAAGCTAGCACACTGGCCATGACTTTGTATAGAATTACATTGGAGAATGTGTTGATTGGGGCCGGGGATGTCTTGTAGTTTTGGGAACCCCCCCCCCCCCCCCCCCCCCCATGCACTAACAAATGAAATGGACGCTCTTATTACCAATCATGTGAAATAATATGTTAATACTAATACAAGATGATAACAAATTGTCCTGGAAACCAGCTACTATTAATATATTTGGTAAATTATCAAACTCATCTACTGTAAATTAAAATCGCCGTGAATTGAAAACCATCGTGCGCATGCTTGCTAAATCCTACATTCCTGGCAAATGTGGCGTACCTGTCATGCCTGTGTCGATGCATACATAATGTGGTGATGGCGATAACCGAGGCGACGACGATGATGATGATGATGATGATGATGATGATGAAGATGATGATGATGGTGATGATGCTCGATGATAACGGCGATGATGATAACAATAATAATAATAATAATTCTTGATGACAAAGGTGACGATGCAACCAAGTCGACGACGGCGGTGATGATGATGATGATGATGAAGATGATGATGGTGATGATGCTCGATGATAACGGCGATGATGATAACAATAATAATAATAATGCTTCTTGATGACAAAGGTGACGATGCAACCAAGTCGACGACGGCGGTGATGATGATGATGATGATGAACACGATGATGAAGAAAATGATGATAGTAAATATGATGATAAAGGTGATGATGACATACTGATCAGATGATGCTGATTATGATGAGGGTGATGACATTGCTGATTGGTAATATGATGATAACGATGATGATGATGTTGATAACAATGATAGGTATAATGATGAAAACGATGATGATGACGATGATAATGATGATGGTAACAATTATAATGAAGATGCACGATGATAATGGCGATGACAGTGATGGTAATAATGATAATGAAAATACATGGTGACAACAGTGACAATGTATTCATAAGATGGTGATAACGACGACGATGGTGATAATTTGATGGGGATGATGATGATGACATTGGTAAAATGATGATTAAGATGATGATGATAATGTCCTTACACGCTGATGTATGTTATTTTAAGGAAAATCACCTTGATATATATTTATTAATGTGTTTATTTCTTAGGATTACTTTGATATCATGTTTGATTTACTAAAACTAATTCATGAAATCGTTTAATACTTCTGCAATCGAAAATGTATTAATATTTCGCATCGGTATCCTCTTCAAGCGATTTCTCGGTAAACCTGCAGGTTTATTTGTCTTTTTTTTTTTTTATATACAACGTTTAAAAATAGTGCTTTGTTGCATAGGTGAGCAAGAAATGATACGCCACTTAATCCCTACAAAAAATCAATAACTTAGTCGCGTTGTCGTACGAGCATTGTGATGAGTTCAATGCGTATTATACCATACTGGTGTACATGGCCATGCACGCACTAATTCCCATGAGCAAGAGTATTATTTTTTTTATCGGGGGGCGTTTTGTTTGCATAATCCTTACAACATTATTGCACAACATCAGAATGGATTCATCAATAATATAATCATACTATGACATCAAAAACAAGTATTGACGTGAAGAAGGTATAATCGGTAGAAATGTGGCATGCAGTGATAAGGCGTAATATATTTTTGTCAGAAATGTATTCGCTATCTAAAAAAGTAATAAATTCAGCATGCTCATTGTCAACAGGATGTGCGTTACTTTAAAAACCAGATAAATACAAATCGGTTAAGTCATATTTTGATATTTCTAAACAAATATCTAATTGGAATAAATATCGAGCATCACCATATATATGATGATGTAAGAAAATGTGTGAAGATATCAACTAAACTGGATAATGAACTTTTTTCGAGAATAATTATGTATATCTAATCATCATTTACATGAAATATTACACCGTGTTTTGATATAAAATGGCACACATTCTCAAGTATAATATACATGTAGTTGTTGATGATCTCTCTATTACTTCACTATTTGACAAAAATACAATTTTCACTATATTTTACAAGAAATGGTTGAATCCAAAATGTTTTAGAGAATGCCCTGGATTTAACGCATGTTTTTTTTACAAAAAATATTGTGTTTTACTTAACCGTTTGTAAATTGTTATACGTTTTGGGCACGCGATGGAGTTGTAATTATTACGACAAAATAATTAAGAAGTACAGGTTTTGATTAATAAAATCCACTTTCATCATAACTTTTGAGTCTATTCGGTATAATGATGATAAAGATGATGATAATGATGGGGATGACATTGATGACTGTTTATAATGATGATCATACATATAATGATGATGATAAATTATGATGATGATAAATTATGAAGATGATGTTGATGATGATGATGATGATGATGGCAATATGGATACCATTGATGGATATTATGATGATAAGATGATGATAAGATGCTGGTGATTATGATAATCATGAAGATGATGATGATGCATGCGTTTATTGGCCAACTTCTTTAACTTTTCATTCGTATTGATAAACGGTTTAATCAAATTCGCGAAATTAAGCCGTAGGCATAAAACTGTTTTTCAAAATTGCATTTTCTTCATTCCGTTTACCTCTTCTGTTGATTGTAAGTGAGTTAGCACTTATAGCTTTAGATTTAAAAATCATGGTATTATCATTCTGTTTCGCCAGCGGAATTCACAGGAGGCTGTGTGATTGCGTAATGATTTTCTAAATTAATACTAAGATCATACCAACATCATTTACTCGATTCATTATTATTTCCTCACCCAGTGACATGGTGTGGTCGGGCCAATTGGGGGGGGGGGGGGGGGGGAGGGGGGATGCATTATTATTGGGGGCCACACCTCATATATTTCTTTGGTTTTTCGGCTTCAAAAATAGTCCATTTTGTTTCCAACTTGTTTGCTCAAATTCGCCCCTCCCCCGTTATAAATTCGAGGCTTTTGAAAATGAATAAGTATTACGTAAGTCTTTACGGCCGTGATAAACATTGTAAACATCCCCCCCCCCCCCCCACCCGCCCGCCTCCTCACGCACACAATGCACGTGCACCGTGTTCACGGATTTTCTATTGTTACATTCGATTACGTCACATCGTTAGCGTATAATTCGACCAATAGGAATTCGCGTGTATTATTTGGCGGCAACTTCGTAGATATTTGCATACACTTAACGACATCCATTCATGTACGTGTAAAACGACGCCACGTTCATTTCGCAATACGGATTGTGATAGAAAGGACGGCATAGCGTAGCTCCTCCTCGGTCATAGTAAGCTTGGCCCTTACATAATAGTCAGTGGTCTTTGGGGTTCACTCCTGATCGATATCGTATAAATACTCCTGGCCGCAAGGAGTATTTATACTCCTCTGTCTTCATTGACTCCTGTACAAAATCGAGGAGTAAATTTACTCCTCGGTCTACATTGACTCCTGTACAAGTCGAGGAGTAAATTTACTCCTCGGTCTACATTGACTCCTGTACAAGTCGAGGAGTAAATTTACTCCTCGGTCTACATTGACTCCTGTACAAGTCGAGGAGTAAATTTACTCATCGGTCTGCATTGACTCCTGTACAAAGTCGCGCATATAAATATACATTCGGCTGTGATTCACTCCAGGGGGGGAGGGGGGGGGGGGCTGACCACATTGCATTTTTGTGTATTAATTGTTATTTAATGCTTATCATGTATTGTATTGTTTTAAGTCAGACAAGTTGTGGAGGACTGCAGCCCCCTCCCCCTCCCTAGCCCCCCCCCCCCCCCCCCAATGATACCTGATTGGTTAGTTTTATTATGTGAAAACAATAATGTAAATACATTAACGACATGAATATGGAAAATACTGCTGAAAACTGCTTGTCTACTAAAAAATCGCCAATGTGATAAAATGAGAGTCGTATACAGCCTAGCTTTCGATCCTAGCAGAATCTTCGTCAGGGCACAAATGACAGTAACTACAGAAAAAACACAGAATATATACCAACATAAACACATGTATGGAAGGGGGGCTGGCAAGAGGAAAGGAGGCGGAGACACAAAACAATGAAAGCAACTGTGAGTGGGTGAGTGTCAGGACTGCTTGACCAATCAGGTAAAAACAGGCATGGGTGGGTCCTTAAGTCCTAATCCTCTCCTCCCATCCCCTACACTCATAATCCCCTCTATTGTTCCTCCCCTCTCAATGCCCCAGTGTTCACATGTCTCTTTCCATTTCTTGATTTATTTCTTTGATCCTCCCTACCTCTATTCTTCTCTAAGCCTTACACTCTCATCACATTTTCTTTGACTGCAGCCACTTAAGGACCCACCCATGCCTGTTTTTACCTGATTGGTCAAGCAGTCCTGACACTCACCCACTCACAGTTCCTTTCATTGTTTTGTGTCTCCGCCTCCTTTCCTCTTTCCAGCCCCCCTTCCATACATGTGTTTATGTTGGTATATATTCTGTGTTTTTTCTGTAGTTACTGTCATTTGTGCCCTGACGAAGATTCTGCTAGGATCGAAAGCTAGGCTGCTCCAAAACAAATGAATTTTTAGATGTATTTATGACGAAATCAATGTATCCAGTAATTCATTACCCAACTCGCATTACCGATCATTCGATATCACTAATTGATAATATTTTTACAAATAATATTGATGATGTTTTATCAGGAATCATACTTGCGTATATTAGTGATCATTTTCCTGTATTTTGTATATCAAACTCTCAGATAAAATTAAAGAAATCACAGACAATGATGAAACGTGATATCAACGAAATAAACATTAGAAAATTTATAAATATTTTGAATGATGTTAATTGGAGAGTAGATAATGAAGATCCAAATGTGAGTTATAATAATTTTTTGTATCAATTTATGCAGCTATATAATAAATGTTTTCCTTTACGTTCCATTAAATTTAAAACGAAAAGAAGAGATAAACCATGGTTTACTAATAAATTACGTAAAATGTGCAATAAGAAATATAAGTTGTATAAAAAATCTTTACAAAATCCAACTGACTATAGAAAAAAGGTATATAAGATGTATAGAAATAAGTTGAACCATGAATTAAAACATGTCAAATATGAATTTTTTAAAAACAAATTTCAAAATGTGCAATATGACATGAAAGAAACATGGAAGGTAATCAATACAGCTATAGGAAATTCATGTCAGACTCGCGATACAAATATTAAACACATTCAAGTAGATAATGAAAGCGTCACTGATGATTTATGCATTGCTCAAGAGTTTAACAATTATTTTGTCAATATAGGTGCTTCTTTGAGAAATAATGTTCAAAATACTTTTATTGGAAATAATAACCATATGCAATATTTAGAAAAGAATAGTGTAACTGCCTTTTTTAACCCTATTACAACTAAAGAAATTATAGATATTGTTTGTGACCTGAAAAGTAAATCAAGCACTGGTTATGATGAAATTGACATTGTTGTCGTTAAAAGGGTTGTTCATATTATATGTTATCCGTTGTGTCGTATTTTTAATGATTCTATGAGTAAAGGTATTTTTCCGGATAAGTTAAAAATAGCAAAAGTTATTCCTGTATATAAAAATGGATCATTCGATACAATGAGTAATTATCGGCCAATATCAGTCTTGCCAGTATTTTCCAAAATTTTAGAAAAATGTTTTTATAATAGATTGATATATTTTTTGAACCAATGTAATTTATTATCGGATAGTCAATATGGTTTTAGAGCTGGTCACTCTACATCCTCTGCACTAATTGATTTTGTTTTTAAAGTTTCAAATGCCTTAGATAATAAACAAATTATGTTAGGAATATTTCTCGATCTAAGTAAGGCATTCGATACGTTAGATCATAAAATTCTTTTAGATAAATTGTATAATTATGGAATTCGAGGTGTTTTGTTAAAATGGTTTGAAAGCTATTTAACAAACCGAAAACAATATGTTTTTGTTAATAAGACTAAATCTGATTTTAAAATCATAGGATGTGGAGTACCTCAAGGCTCGATATTGGGACCGTTATTATTTCTTGTGTACATGAATGATATTACTATACTCAGGCTTCACAAATATTGCAATGTATTTTATATGCGGATGACTCAAGTTTATTTTTGTCTGATAACGATTTAGATAGATTAGTAACACGATTTAATGATGAGCTTCAGAACATTTCTCAATGGTTGTATATTAATAAATTAATCTTAAATGTAAACAAAACGAATTATATGATTTTTACAAATAAACACATTAGAACTGATGATATTGAAGTAAAAATTAATGGAAATGTTATACAGTGTTGTAATTCATTGACATTTTTAGGTATTCAAATTGACTGTAAAATGTCATGGCACGTTCATATTGAAGCAATTTGTAATAAACTCTCGAAAGTAGTTGGTATCTTATACAAATTAAAACATTTCCCTCATAAGATTTTATTAATGATATACAATGCATTGTTTTTATCACAATTAAATTATTGCAATATTGTTTGGTCAAATTCAAATGATTATTGTATGAATAGATTGTATAAATTACAAAAGAAAGCAATACGTATTATCTCTGGATCCCATTATCTTGCCCATTCAGAACCTATTTTTCTACGTTTTAAATGTTTTAATATATTTGAATTGAATGATTATAATATTGTTATATTTATGTTTTTATGTCATAAAGGTATTATCCCCGCTAGTCTTTCAAATAAATTTCATTTGAATTTTGAAATACATTCATATGGAACTAGGCAATCGTCACATTTCCATATACCACTTATTAAAACTTCTGTTTCTAAAAACTCAATTTTCTTTAAAGGACCAATTTTATGGAATGAATTACCTCTTCATGTAAAATTAAGCCCAACTTTGAATACATTTAAAAGGAGATACAAACAATTGCATTTTATGTGATAAGCATGTTATTATTTGTTTATAATCAGGTGTTAGGTGTTAGATGTTAGGTGTTAGTTGTTAGGTGTAAGGTGTTAAGTGTTAGGTAAGGGCAATATTATTTATTATATCATAAGGGACCAGTACCATATAAGACTTAAATGTTCTTTCTTGCCGGTTTCCTCATTCGTATATATAATTGTATTTTGTGTTTATCTTTCTTTGTTATTTGTATGTTCTTTACTTATCTGTAAATATCAATGTTATAATTATGTGTGTTTTTATATGACGAATGGAATAAATGATAAATGATTTTTTAAAAATACGACTCTCATTACATTAACGACATATTAATTGTTTTATACACATCTACAATTGAAAGGTAGAATAAAAGTACAACATACAGGTTAAAATATCTCCATTTAGGCTTTAAAGAACCACTAATTGACAAACGAACTAATAATCGGATTTCTTTTGAAATAATTATCTGTTTGCATTAAATGGATACCCTGATAGCAAAAACTGGTAAAAATGACGTCTAATTTACGTCGTGTATGTCGTCTTAAAGACGTCGTAAATTCACGTCAAAAGGTCAAGATTTTGCACCCGCGTATAACGACATATTATAGACGTCATATTTTGACGTGGTAACGACGTCTTTTCGTCTTTTTATGACGTCGTACGACACAAACCTTAGTGGCAAAAATGGTCTTTAAAAGATATCATAAAGACGTCATTTTTTCGATGTCCATATGACAAAAATTAATAGTGAAAAAATGGTCTTTGAAAGACGGCATAATGACGTTGTAATCACGTTGTTTTATACGACATACGACGTGTTTACCAGTTTACGACCAAATTAAGACGTCTTAAAGACGTCAGTCTGCTATCAGGGTATAGTTGAGTATTTGTCACTTAACTTTAGTAACCAAAACCTGCATCATTACGGTACAAACTAATAGTTATAACTCCACCCTGCTCGAAAGGTATATACAATTACAAACGACTAAATAAAAACCCTGTAATCATTTTTAAAAGAGCCGTTACTCAAGAGGCCGCTTTCTAAAAACTAATTGGTTTTAGCCATTTTTTCATACAAAATTAAGTATTTCATGTTTTGTTAAAATAATGATTCAATAGATATATCATCAACAACTATTTAAAAAACTGTTTATATTTTTTTAAAGTAGGCAATAAGCTTTTCTTGGTATTTTTTTCTAAAAAGTCCAAATGTCCCCCGGCCGGTAGACTTATGAATGAAATATCTTTAAATGATTCACATTTTGTATTCAAGGAACTTTCAAATGGAATTAAAACCAACCAATTTTGTGGCAAGGGGCATTCCTGGAAGTACCAATACTCAAGTGTACCTTTAAGCATTGTATGATGACGCACACTCGCGTGCAAACTTATTTGTTTGTGCACAGCTTATTTTGTATACATGTACAAGCTTTGTTAGAACTGTTTCAATACAACCTACTTTTGGAACATGTTAAAATATTGATTGATTGCGTGGAATCGAGTGTGAATTATTAAAAATGACCACACCAAACAAAATGTACACTTTCAAGCTTTCTCCTGCTTCAGTTTGATTATGAATCCATGCCATACGTAGTATTATGGAAAATATATTGCCAAGATTTGTTTTAGAATCAATAGATTGCAGGGTGTGAAAAAATAAGGAACACTCCTTTGACCACTTCTTTTATAAGTGCCATCCCCATACCGACGCTCGACAGCCTTTAATATCATCCCGTATTATAGCGACTGAATCAGTTGAGCAGACTGGCTGCAACTGCCACTGGCAGGTGCCTTGCTCCATTTGCCCATTTGCCACACAAGGTCTTGACTAAAGAGCCGTTCAATGGGCAATTTCAAATGTCATGCCATATTCCAAAAAAATGTTGTATCCAGGGTTCGTAGCAGAATAACTATCCGTTGTGTGGGACAATTCATGCCTGTTATGCTTTGATTTTGCTTAAAAGGTTGGCTGACAAGAAAACTACCTAAAATTAAGTGCATAAGGGTAAATTAAGTGCATAAGGGTAAATTAAGTGCATAAGAGTAAATTAAGTGCATAAGTCCCCTCCTCCCCCATTTTTCATATATTTCTTGTTTTTCAATGCATGACAAAGTCCGTTGTGATAATGGCGGCAAATTGCTTGGTTCATAATAAGTATGTCTTGGCATAGAGCCAATAACTGAACCTTCGTACCGTACCCCCTATACTAATACGTAAAATTTGTTCAAGTTCTAAACAATAACAGTGGGGATTTCCAGCTCTTACCGTGTCATCCAAAATAATCTTCGAGCAGGAATATTCCAGAAAAACTAAGCCCGCAGTAGTTTGTAATGTGAGTTTCGGTCAAGGATTAACAAAACATATTTTAATTTCTTGGCCTCGATCGATTTAGATACCATTTCCTACAAATTTACAATTCATTTTTGTATGGGCTCAAACTAAAAAGTATACGTGTTTTTAAAGTATTTGGTATATTTTACAATTTATATTTTCCTTCTTTACAAAGATAATCATTTATATGCATAGCAAGTGAGTAAACTTCTTTTAGGAATGTAAACCGTAGCTTATTTTTACTTTCGTCATACTAACTATTTATAAATCTATAATCCAAACATTTTCAATAAAGTAAAATTCAAAGTTAATATAACGATTTTCACCATCTGTTTGAGTTTTTTGTAATATTGTAGGCCTATTCATAATTAATTTCAATGAAGCGTGAAAATTATATAACTGAGTTTCCATTTTTAAAATGTGTCATATTTACAGCATTAAATTAATATATTACCTTAAAGTGCTAAACTGCAAAATTGGTTTCATCAAATTTCTTGAAGAGGAAGGTATAAACTATCTGTTTGCCAAAAGTCATGCTTTTATCCGGAAGTGCATACTTGGTCTTATATATTGAACTGAGAGCCCCCCACTAATATTCCCACCTCCAAATAAGCGCAATATAGCAGTGGGGATTTCCAGCTTTTATACCGTGTCATCCAAAATAATCGTCGAGCGAAAATATGTCAATTTAATCTACTATTGTGTGGCCACAGTAGTTTGTCGTACAGGTTGCCGTATGCGACAGTACATAGGGGGGCACCTAAACAAATATCAACCCGGTCATGCTACACCGCTCAGGACCTAGATATTATAAGGGTGGATGTCAACATCATCAGAATTCTGGTGATTGCGCCATTAAGTCAAACCTGTTAAAACGGGTTCCAGTGTGCTACTCTTTGAGATGTTAACGAAATCCTTTAACAACATCAATTTGGATATTTCTTTTCCTTATGTCGGAATACTAGTTGATATATTGTCATTCAACCTTCTGAGAACGATTTTCTACTCTGGATGAATATGACAGAATTCGCAATTTCTGTCGTTTTGTCCCGATTAAACAACTAAGCTTGGTCGGGCTCCGTCATACAAAATATCGGACGTTTTGAGAACGATTTTCTACTCGGATTTCTGACTTTCTTCCCTGATTACTAAGCCTGACCCGGAATCCGTCATCAAAGGAAACACATAGTATGTTCTTCGTGCTCAATAAATTGTTGTATATGGGCAGGACTACACTGGAGACCACTGAAGCCTCATCATTCACCCACATCTTCATCAGCTATACTGTTGGTCTTGATGCATACATGCCTCCATTGACTTTTCTACAACCTGCAGCCTATATCAGAAGTTGACATCTTGTCATTGCATTTTGCACGACAGACACTTGAAACAGGTAGGCATATCCCTGCTGGAAAGAACACACTCATCCAATGTGTGAAGACAGTGTGAACACAGTGTGAACACACTGGGGGTGACGTCGTGTTGCATAATTCAAATTCAAACTCAATTTCACATGATTAATTAATGTTCTCAATAGTATTGCAAAATTTGGTCCTCCCAAACATCTGCACAATTTACAAACTGTGCACAATTCAATGGGTGCGTATATCACCATGACAATATTATCATTTGAATGCTCCGTTTCGCCCTAGATATTCAGGATTAAGCGTGAACAGTTGTAATGGACTGGATTTCAATATATCTGGTGCATTAAGCATTGTATGATAATACACACTCGCGTGCACACTAATTTACGTGTGCACAGCTTCTCAATTTTGTACAGGCTTTGTTTCTGTTTCGATACAACCTACTTTTTTAACATGTTAATAATATTGATTGATTGCGTGGAATCGAGTGTGAATTATTAAACATTATCACACCGAACAAAATGTACACTTTCAAGCTTTCAAGCTATGAATATGAATCCATGCCATACTTTGATATTATGGAAAAGAAATATTGCCAAGAGTTGTTTTAGAATCAATAGATCAATAGACTGGCAGGTGCTTTGCTCAATTTTCCACACAGGGTCTTGACTAAATGGCTGTTCGATGGGCAATTTCATATGTCATGCCATATTAAAAACAAATGTATCCAGGTTTTGTGCAATATTTTATGAAGAGCACCTTAATTATGCTGCCCCGCAATTGCATGACAATATCAAAACTATTTTTACTAAAAATTGCCGCTAGCACAATAACTATCCATTGTGTGGGACAGTTAATGCCTGTATATGCTTTGATTTTTATTTTGCTTTTAAGTAAAGAATTAATTCGATTTAATTCAACCAAACCTTTTCTGTGGGGAATCCCAAGCTGCACTGCAAAACAATACTTAACTTCCGCTTTCATTTTTGAGAGCGTTTGTGTATTCATCGTTAAAATTAGCCTCGCCACTGGCATGACTGTCTGAGCATATGTTTACAAATCAACTTGATTATTTATAAAAAAATAAAATTAAAAAGTAGCAATTGAAGTCTTGAAAATTCCACCACTTCCTCACTGCATTGCAATGGACTAACCATAAACATCACCATTTGGAATACAGTAAATTATTCTCCTTTTTTTGGGGGGGGGGGGGGGTGGCAGCTCATTTTGTGACAGCTTTTTATTTTTAACAATTAGTGTTAATTTGTAAGACTACCGTATGCTTTCAATGTATTAGTTGACATGTTTAGTGGATCTCTTGATTCATTCACACAAACGGTATTTACCGTATGATTTGTTTAGTTTTCATTGTGCTTAGCTAGTTGTATATTAAATGTGAAAATTGTTGGGAAATGGAAATAAACTGAACTGATCGAACTGAAGCAAAACCAATCCATCTCTCTTGAAGATTATACAATTAAGGGGAGGGCCAATGTCGAAAAAGTGACTTTAGGTTGCCAGATCTCCACAACAAGTTCAACCCGATTCTAATTGCAAGTATGTTTAATGAGACAACATAATTCAGAGGTCTACCTCAAACAAATTGTTGCGAACACCTCCAAATCCAAGATGGCGTCCAAAAAGGCAGCCGTTTTGTATTGCTATAGATAATTGGCGAGATTTCCCAAACGACACCTTATATCAACATCATTCTGCAATCATTTTAAAGACGATAACATTTCCTATAATCTGATACCAAACACCGTGAGGTTCAGGATATGTAACACGGTCATTTCTAGCCCCAAACTAAAAATTTATGCATTTTCCCCCAAAAATATGAAATTATTGATTTACATAATTACGCATAAATCAATAATTGTATTAGCAGTTGGATTAATACTTTTCAAAAAACTGTCCAATTATATCAACAATACTCTCTGAAAATTTCAATTGTAAACCGTATCTGAACAAAAAGTTATAGTTCTTGGAAGTCAGCATTAGCTATCCACAAAACGGGTAGTTTTGCATGATTTCTCATGCTATACTCAGGGTGTCTCAAAAATGTGTAATCTTAATTAGAGGATTTGTATACCAAATGATTGCGTCAATCTCGGGACACCTTCAATTCCAGTTATGAACAAATTAAAAAAAGAAACACCATTTCTTGTAATATGATGAATATTCCACCATCATTATGTAGTCCGCGTAGATGTCGTATATGTCCTGTATTTGTTTAATTGCATTTATCATAAATCAAACGCTAAACATGAACTTAATTCCGCTCCACATGGAGCATTCCAGTCAGGTGCATACTGACGTGCATGTCATATTGCGAATTCGAATCATACTGGGTGTCCATGATGTGTTTTAACAGTATCAAGATCATGCTCATTATCTTTAATAAGTGTCTTACTGAAGTACACAATATTCGGGACATACTTTAATATGTGCAGAGCGTATCTAGATTCGAACAACATCTATATCGCAAGGAACGCACCCTCCATGCCCTTCATATCTGATTACATGTACCTGGAAACCATAAAGGTATATACAATTTGTCTGACTCAGTAATAAAATAAAACAAACTCAATTGCTAAACTATTATGCACAACACCGAAAAGCCTCAGCAGGCCTAATGTTTATTTTTGTTGCACTACACTGTACTCGTTTAACCATGGTAACAACAGCCGATTATGGACATAAATATACCAAATCAACAAATATCTATTTTAAAAACTTAAAAATAGCAGCTTAAGGGTGTTATTTCACATGTGATTGGTTTTCCTGTGTGCATAATGCGGCTTGTAGTAGCCAGATACATGATTTATTGTATTTCTATTGTTGTTGTTACTATGGTTACAAATGTACACGGTGGTACAAAAAGTTACCCTACGATAAACCTAAGTAATAGCCTATTCAAAGTGTTCTCCGAACCCTGAAAAAGTCTAGCTTACTCTGGTGTTCTGAATAATAATCATGTTAGAAACATAATTATCCAGATATGGTCAATCCAATTGTAAATGACGAGCGCCTCCCATTTGAATATTTCACTAAATAGTGCACTTTGCATGATGGATGTATTATTGCAGTGAAATTACCGATACACTTTTTTTCCTGTACCATTTCAAACCGATGGCGGCATATTCATGACATAAAAGAAGAAACTGAAGGTATTGCTACAAAAGGGTATAAACAATATGTCATTATTTAGGAGAAATTCTGGAATAAAGTCCGTAAACAAGAATTACATATATTGGGGCACCCTGTATAGTGTTCGAAATCGTACAAATTTGCTGTATTTGTCGTTATCAAATGCTGAGTTCCAAGAACTATAACTTTTTGTTCAGATACGGTATATACTTAACATTTTCAGAGAGTATATTATTGTTCATATAATTGGACAGTTTTTTGAAAAGTATTAATTCAACTGCTAATGCAATTATTGATATATGCCAAATTATGTAATATAATTTCATATTGTTGGGGGAAAATGCCCAAAATTTGAGTTTGGGCTAAAAATGACCGTGTTACATATCCTGAAACCCATTGTGTTTGGTATCAGATTATAGGAAGTTTGATTGTCTTTAATATGACTGCAAAATCATGCTTATTTCAGGTGTTCTTTGGGAAATCTCGCCAAAAATCTATAGGAAGTCAAAACGGCTACGGTACTTCTTTGGACGCCATCTTGAATTTGGAGGTGTTCACAACAAATTTGTTGAGGTAGACCTCTGAATTAATTTGTCTCATTAAAAATACTTGCAAATAAAATTGGTTTAAACTTGTTGTGGAGATCTGGCAACCTAAGTCCTTAAGGAAGCCACTTTTTCGATGTTGGCCCTCCCCTTAAATGGCGAAACTAGCTTGGTTGTAACCTAATTAATGGAAAGGGGCATGATTTCCTTTGTGGAGCAACCTGTATTATGTACCTGTATACAATTAATGTTGTGTAAACAGAGGATTATTTTTCTTTAATACTTTTATCATATACTGTAGGAGGCTATATTATACGAGGGAAGCAAGAATTCCAGTAGCCCAGTGACAATGATCATAGTTCTCCTGAGCTACATAGTAACAGAAAGACATGGACATTGAGCAAACAGGTAAACGCTTGATGCAAATGTGATTAAAGGGATAGTTGAGTTTTGGTAAAGAGATTACAGTACTGGTGAAACTGAATTTTAGTAACCAAACCAAACCTGCACCATTACATTACAAACTAATACATGTATTTATAAATCCACAATGCTCGAAATGAATAAAACATTACAAACGACTAAGTAAAAAGCTTGTTTTCATTTTTAAAAGAGCCGTTACAACTCAAGAGGGCGCTCTCTAAAAACTCATTGGTTTCCAAATTTTGTGCATGTGATGTTTTGTTGAAAAAATTATTAGATAGAGAAACAATCAACAATTATTTAAAAACCTATTTTGAAAATGTTGTGTTTTAACAGCTCTTTCTGGCCAAAAACCCTGCCGTAAAATTACCTACGGCAAAGAAAACTATACATTTAATGCTTATAAGTTATAGATGAACTTTAAATGTATAATTAAACGGTTCCACGGCTTCAATAATACATTAAGAGGACGAAATAAGATTTGTGTCCATCATTAAATCGTTATCTTGATCAAATCTTTATTGAGCTTATCGTTAAATTTCTGTAATGATTTTAGATATTTCTGTATTTCTTTGTCATTTTATAGGACATCGGGTGTCGATGCTATAGTGCCTGAATACATGAAGAGCCATATGATCGTTCCAAGTGATTACGTTATATAGGATAGTCCATCAACCAAATAAACTTCACAGCTAAGTACATGGAATATCAGGTTGAATATAACGAGAAGATTTTTCGTTGACACCATTTTAGTAATAATTATTCAAAAAACACATCTTGAACAAAGAGACAATAATTGTGCGTATGGTTGATTTTACTTTCAATATTGATATTCTTGGAAAAAAAAATGTTTAAATGATTTGTACATGGTATTAGTTTACTTAAGTTCATATTTTGTTTATTGTTTTATCCACACATTCATTATCTCGAAATATTAAGTAAAACCATCATTGCTTTCAGACCACAGAACTCAACCTGTAATATCCGCGAACTTGTTGTGAGCCTATATACCGTTTACATTTGTATATTTCGTCTACATGTATCTTTTTGCCGATTTGCAACAATATCAAAACAAATCTTTTCAAAATGGTCGATATTTTTGATCTGAGAGAAGGGGAACTCAATTTCTTGGTGAACCTTGCGATGCCCTCTAAATTCTTGGAAGATTTCGGCATACCCGTCTCATGCTGTAACAAGTTCATGTCACGTTCGTGTGATTGGGGTGATTTGGGGCGGACGAGGTTTTCTCCTGAATTATGGTCCTTACTTGAGGAGCAGAAGATTCATACAACAAATCAGGGACATATTCGGGTTTACAAACTCGTCAGTCACTCACATGCTGATGCAATCGTAGATATCCTCCAACAGAGAAAATACACAACAGTTGGGGAGGCGATGAATGATTTCATATTGATGACATCGAACCTCCTTTCTGATGACCCTGAAAGTCATTATCTCCGCGACAAGTGTCGCGAGCTGCTTCTCCGGCGACCACCAGTACAACAAAGCGACATTGAAAACTTGAAAGCCAAATTCTCTCCCTTAGTGTCATATCTCCTCCGACACGAAAACCCGAAGGCATTCTCTGTTGTCAAGATCGTGCATACGGCCGTTAAGCACCCCGGAAACGCTCCCATTTCCCAGCTTCTGGCCCGGATGTATATGCATGAAAAGAGTCACACAGAAGCGTCTAAATATGCTCAAATGGCTATTGAAGCTGACCCGGGCAATTCGTTCTACATGGACACTAAGGGTAGAATCATCATTCAACAGCTGCGTCAATATATGACACCCTATGTTAGGAAGAACCAGCCACGTGCAGCTGAGAAGTTTCTGGCCCTACTAGATGAAGGGTTGGACATCTTCTCTGAGTGCCAAATCTTGAGCAAGTCAGAAGAGAGCAAGTTCGTTAACCTGGCTGGCTACTATGGCGAACTCAGGTTGATATTTACATTCCTTGAAATACTTCCTGCTTTCTTCGAGTCGCCGCCAGGACAGCTGCAGAAGTATCTAATGACCAATAAGCATGTACCTGGTGTCCAGGGTGTGTTTGCTACTCGTCGTCATGACATTCAGGGATTACAGGACCGCATAGAGAATGATCTTGGATATTTAGCAGATGTACGTACATTCTGCGAGGGAGGACTGCGGTTTCAGAGAAGGGAATTTAATTATTTCTGCCAAGAACGGTCGAATGTGTTTCCTGTGCTTGATGATGATGATGATGACGATGATGAAGATGATGATGATGAGTTGAGTATTGTCCTTGTTGATGATGAAGAAGATGAGGAGGAGGAGGATGACGGTGGTGATGATGATAAGGATGAGGATGACGATGGTGATGATGAGGAGAAGGCGGAGGAAGATGGCGATGGTGATGATGAGGAGGAGGAGGAGGATGGCGATGGTGATGATGATGAAGATGATGATGATGAGGAAGACGAAGGTGGTAATGTTGATGATAATAAAGAGAAGAAATTAAGGGAATTACTTTCCCTCCTAGAACGGTTGGAATCTTGTCCTGTCCTTGATGATGATGATGATGATGATGATGATGATGATGATGGTGATGATAAAGAAGATGAGGAGGAGGAGAATGACGGTGGTGATGATGATAAGGAGGAGAATGACGATGGTGATGATGATGATGATGAAGAAGAAGATGATGACGACAACGGCGATGACGAGGACATGGATTCAATGTGCCGCCGTCGGAGACTTCAAGTAAGATCCATGGTAGAACCTACCCTGAGTGCTGTATTCCATCTCTGTCACAACGATGCACAAATACTGACAAAAATCCGTGATGTTCTCGGCGAGAATCCTCATAAGTCCTCTTTCGATCGGAAGATTTTGGTTTGGGTCGGATTCGCACTTGCGTCAGTTGACGCGCGTAGTGTTCCTCGTGGCGAAGTCGAACGTCAAGTCAAAGGGCTTCTTAGAGAATCCTCTAACGACAGCCTGAATGGTCCGTTCTTCAACTTGTTACTCGCATGGCCACAGCGGGGATCTGGAACCACTGAGAGATATCTCAAAGCAGCAAAGGACCTAAAGAGGATGTGGGTCCGATTGTACAAGTTTGATGCAGATTCGAAAACCGTGAAACGCTCAGAAGCGAAGCCCAAACCTGCAACGGCATTCTTCCTATCAAAGGGTAGGGACATTGGCGCATTCATTCACGTCTCCTGTCTGCCTGCCTTCAGGGGACGTCTCGAGCAGCAGGATATCACATTCTGGGATTCAGATGGTGTGAAGGGGAAACTGGCGCGTTTGGAAGGTACGCTCAGAGACAGGGAAACCCTTCTCTACTCCGTGTCAGCATCGGAACAAATCCAAATCAAACTGTCCGTCCAGTGGCCTATGGCAAGTTGGGAGGAGAAAGTGTCCTTCTATGTGGGCTTCAGCTTTTATGAACCCATTGCATTTAACGTGCGAGTTACCGACGACGATATCTAAGCGCAAGTCAGTCTCCGTTCAGAAGGGTGATCCACTGAGACTATAGGTCTAGCTTTATACTGACCGTTTCCACCTAGAGACTGAGTGCAAACCACATTACATACGGATGCGGAGGTGCTCTGAGTCGTCCGTAGACGGTGTCCTGAACTTATCATTAGTTACACTAACATAGTTGGCAAATTGTTTCTCAGGAGGATTAAGTAAAGTTCTCTCTCCCGTCTGTTACTTGATATTGTGTGTCAGATCTATTCATTCATTTGAATCTCTTGAAAGTAGCTAACAGACGCCTGAAATTCAGTCATACGTCTTCGACCAACATAGTACAAACGATCTAGATGACTCGGTACGAGTGTGCCGGTAGTAGATAAAACAATAAAACGCCCGTGTATAGTCAGTAATATAATATGGCATGGTGAACACAGCACCAGACAAAGCATGAAGTTTATTCAGACTGGCACTAGACCGATGGACTCGTGTATACGGAGACTTAAAAAGAAGAGCAGTAAAGAGAGCGAGATTTAGTGGTGTTAAGGACTTATTGATGCGCAGAATTACCATAAGAAGAAGAAAAAGGGAGTTCATGACTAAAGTCATTTTTTTAAATCTCGGACGTATACTGGCCCTTTACCATGTTTACCATTGTGATCGAACACTTGTATGTGGCGGATAGAATGGGCACATAATGAAGTCGATGAATCATTATAAATGGGTTGATCGGGTGCCGATGTTGATCGAGGATTGAAGGAGCATGATATTGAGCTGTTACGAACTGTTGTATGGTTATCCCTGACTTCGCACTTACCATGCTTACAGCCCGGTATACTACAGTTGGTAAGATTCCTCACTGTCATCAGCGTCCTAAGAGAGGACAAAGAGCTTGCATCATTCTTGCGTAATGCGTGGTATGGAGGGTATTGGCTCCTCAAAGCCTTCGGCAAGCGGTGATTTGTGACGTGGTCGTATCCCAGAGTACCAATAGATTAGGCTATACCGATTAAAAGGAGTCAAAACCACGGTGATTTCCAACAAGACACATATTGTATACATGTATATTCGCTTTACTCATAGTATACCTTCACTTTAAACAGTGTTCAAGGTAGTTTGGATTCATATAAATCAGACGCGTCGTGGTGCCGTCTTGCGAACGTATTGCGCACGTTGCGTATAAACACACATTGGATCAATGTTATTTTGCAGTTCGCACAAACTAGCCTATAGTTAAAAAATAACGGCGAACTGTCGTGTTGCATCTGCACGCATGACAACCTTTAAAATATACGGTATCCTATTACTGATATGACAAATATACTAAGTGACTATCAGGAAATGCTGCAAATGAGAATCCAAAAGCATGGATGGTGCTATTACTGGTACGTCTATCTTTTTGGTTCTATAGTGTCGTCTTCTACACATTTTGAAACGTTGTGTCAAATAAATTGCACAGGTCTACCTGTCGACCCGTGCCTTTATATGTATAAGATATTATTTTTATTTTTTATTTTATTCGAATTGTGTGTAGTTTTAGGGGTCACCGATATATAACCCACATTGCATATATTTGTTTGTTTGAACATAATATCAAAGAACATGCGTTGTCCATGATGTAAACAGACACTACAGTAATGTTGTTCCCTGTAGGGAAATTATATTGCAGCGCATTATTACCTATCAAAATTGTTAAGTTTCTCTAGATTGTTGCAATCATGGTAATATATAACATGTATTTACCTTTCATAATACTGATGTTATTAACATTATTTGTAGTTGCAGATATTCTAAAATTAAGTTGTGTAGTTTTTATGAATACTGTCATAATGAAAATACAGGCTTTGAGACGGAGTGCGGTCTTATAATCATGCTGATTATTGAAGTTAAATGCTCATTTATGTGAGTCAATTTTTTTCATTAACTGTCACATGAATGATTGTACAGTTGAGACTATTTATGTTGAATTAGCATGTTTCAGAGTTTATTTTAATTACCCGCCTTACGAGTTTTCTGTACAATAAATTGGAGGCAATGTAATTTAAGTTACAGAATTATAATAAACTTGGTTATCCGCATTGATTTTATGGTCTATTAGACCCTAAAATAGTTTCATCAGTGTACGTTGAACGTTCATTATATAAAGTGTTAGTTGAGCTTCGTTTTCAAATAGCCAGTATACATATTGTATAGTATGTGTTATGACATTGTGTTTGCCACATGCGCCTTTCGTGAAACAAGTAAGTTGTATAATTAGTATGAATATCAACACAGCTACATGTTTTTGACTGTGTTATGGTTTCTTATCTGACAATAAATTGAAAATGGCCGAAAAATGAGCAAAGAAAATTAACCTTCGGGTCTTGAGTTGGAGATTTACAATTTTTGTTGAATTGTTTTAATTCACTTCTTTTAGGAATCAACTTTGTGTTTTAGTTTTAGTGTTTCACGTTACTATAAAGACGAGATTCTTTAAATGTTGTATACATGGTCTCTATATGGTATGAGTATGTATATAGTATTGTACGCTATTTTTTATATTTTGTGTAATTTGTTTGTTAATTACTTTGTAGAAATTATTATCACGAGAGGGGTGGACAATAATATGATCTTATCATTCGTGGCGAAATTTTGGCGACTGACATGGACACTTTCGTATAATAAATACAGGCAGCATAATTATGTAAACAATATCGATATTTTCAATGTGTGAATATTGATATACGAATTATATATTTCACGTCACGCATATTTAATTTTAAACGACGAATCTATACATATGTAGAGTTTTTTTTTTATTATTTACTTTGGGTTTTTGTGTGTATAGGGCCTTACAACATTGCAGTTACGTGTTTATCACCCGATAGGTTCATTCAAATTAAAGTTTGAGAAGTTACTGAATAGACCGAGTTGCTAACACTTTAAACTTATATGCAAGGGTTGTTCCCGTCGAGATGAAAGCTTGTCTGAGGTTTGTCTTACATGGCAACCATCACTAATGTATATATAATTATGCGAGGGCAATTGTTCCCTCTTCCCACCATGTGTATCGCCGTAATTTGTAGATGGGTGTATTAAAATGAACTTTTGAAATGTAACTTACAGGTAGTGTTGAGTATTGGTATTTCCCGAAGTGCCCCCCGATATTTTTTTGTGAGATAATGAAAAACTGACTGTCAAATTCGAAAGAACATACAATTTTAATGACATGTAGAATAAACTTGATTTGATCAAAATCGGTTCAGAAACGGGTGAAATGTTCATAAATATATTTGTATTCAAAATGTTCTTCACCGGCAATCACCGGGCGATATTTAGACTTTTTAGAAAAAAATTCAAAAATTGCTCGAAGACTATACTTTGAAAAAAATCAGAATAGGTTTTTAAAAAGTCGTTGATGATATCTCTATTGAATCATTATTTTAACAAACACTAAATGCACAATTTTGTATGAAAAAAGGCTAAAACCAATTATTTTTTTAATAGCGCCCTCTTGAGTTGTAACTGCTGTTTTTGAATGATAACAGGGGTTTTACTTAGTCGTTTGTAATAATGTATACTTTTTGAGCATGGTGAAGTTATAACTATAACTTTGTACCGTAATGGTGCCGGTTTGGGTTACTAAAGTTAAGTTTGACCAATACTCAACTATCCCTTTAGTAGACCGGGTCGCTTTAATTTGTTTTTGAAATTATAATATGCAATGGTCGTTCCCGCCCGAAAGCATGGCAACCATCACCAAGCTATATAATTATGCAAGGGTAATTGTTCCCAAAATCACCGAACATAGGTTTATTGAAATGATGTTTTGATATATAACTAATTTAGATTGAGCGGGTCGCTATAATTTTTTTCTTTTTCAAATATGCAATGGTCGTCAAGGAATATGTTAATTTAATAACTTGTCTCTATGTCGTCGGACAATCAAACGCGAATATTATCTGAATCTTATAGTGCACCGGTATACCATTTCACTATTTACATTATACATGATTGCGGAAATGTAATGGTGCAGTCAATATATATAGCATGGACCCTACTACAGTTAAGATGTCCTCGCATTGTTGAACAGCAGTATCCTAATTGAACATAATCCACAATGGTGCTCCTGTATGTATTGTTCTGTATTAATTTGTATGTATATTCTCGTTCTGCAATTTGTCGTGTAACAAGTTTGGTTTTGTATACAAAATTACGTAATTTTGTATTTGTACGTATATATATTATATTTTTAAGTTTTGATACGGACTTGTTGAAATAGCTTTAAGCTGATTGCAATCTTGTCTACCGTATTAAATATAACCCTGACATTATTCAGTAACGTAGATCTAGAGTGGTCAGATTTAATGGGGCATGCACACAATTGATTATTTGGGACAGACTCTATGTATATTTTTTTCAAAACGATTACCCCCATATAATTATTTAGAATTGTTTTTGTCCGATTTAGGGGCATGTGCCGTCCTAGCTATACGCTACTGAAATTACTGTTGGAGTAAAAAGTTTAGTAAAAATTAATTAGGTTAGGTACGGCAGTACGGGGCATTGGTTGATTACTTATCACCTAGAAAATCTTTCGGGTGCATTGAGTTGGGGTTGCTTTCTAATTATCCTATACGCAGGTCAGATAGTAACACAACGACATAACTGAGATATATTTGCCTAATGTCGCTTTGGATTTGATTACAATTTTTCTTGAAGATATGTTTTTATGCAATTATTGATTGTATTTTGTCAGTTGAGCTGTCTTTTACTTTTTGCTTTTCAATGCATACTTCTTTGTATCTTATAAACGGAATAAACTGAATTTGAACTTAATTGTTGAAATACCAATCTAATTATTTACTTAGTATTATTGTTATTCACTTTTAAATAATACGTAAATACTTGTGAAGTTCAAAATTGCACAATTGATCAATTAATTTCCCTTTACCTGCATTTTATGTATTACAGTGTAATGTGTAAACATTACGAAAATGGATCAAAATATTAAAAACCTATAATATGATACAAAAACGTAAAAGGCGATACTGCTATATTATCGCATATCATATTCAGCATGGGCATACGGACTCATATTCCCAAGGGGGCGGGGGTCTTTTGCCCGAATACCTTCTTCCTCATTTTCACCTGATAAGCAAAAAAACAAAACCGATTATCACGATATAACCACCCCAAAATTGTTATTACTTACATCACAATCTTGCTTTTGCCCAAATACGATATGAATTTGCCCGAATATTAAATGCTTTTGCCCGAATGTTGGGTGTGTTTTCCACAAATTCCAGGGGGCTGTAGCCCACATCCCCCTTCTCCCTGGCTGCCGATGCACTTCAAAGGTGTCGAAACCAAATAAGCTTTCTTTAAAGGGGTAGTACAGTTTTGGTAAGGCTGAGCTTTAGTAACCAAAACTGCACAATAACATTACAAACTAATAGTAATAACTCCACCATGCTCGAAAGGTATAGAAAATTACAAACGACTAAGTAAAAAGCCTGTTATCATGCAAAAGGAGCCATCAAAACACAAGGGGCGCTCTCTAAAAAAATATTGGCTTCAACCATTTTTTATACAAAATTATACATGTGATGTTTTGTTGAAATACTGATTGAATAGAGAGATCATCAACAACTATTTAAAAACCTGTTCTGATTTATTCCGATTAAATATATTTATTGATATTTCAGCCGTTTCTGAACCGATTTTGATAAAATAAAGTTTATCGAATGCTCTTTCAAATTCTACACTCAGTTTTTCATTATCTCACCAAAAAATATTTCGTGCAGCGCCCTTTACCAAAACTGAACTACCCCTTTAATGTTTGACATGTTTAACCAAAAGTAGAAGTACAAATTATCTGGAAATGTTGCATCATAATACAAATGAGACTCTGACCTATACAGGGTGGTCCAGAAAGGATGCAACACCTACGATCGTTAATTTCATCAACACCATCGACCAAATGTCATTGTCTTTTGTTTGATAGGGTAGAACATTCTTTTTCCAACAAAATGATACCATGAGCATTGATTTTGGGTAAGGCGTTTAGATCCTAGGGCCATTTTTCTGAGGCAATGTCGTTTCCTAAATTTGCTACTTTTTTGTCTCCAGCGATCCTCGGAACACAGAGACATTTTCGCCCCACGGCCTGCCGTATAATTAGCTGTACATAAGAATAGCTCACATTGTCTTCCTTACAAAGGGAGGGCAGTCATGCGGTTCTTCTGTACAGCTAATTCTACGGCAGGCCGTGGGGCGAGAATGTCTCAGTGTTCCGAGGATCGCTGGAGACGAAAAAGTAGCAAACTTAGGAAACGACATTGCCTCAGAAAAATGGCCCTAGGATCCGAACGCCTTACCCAAAATCAATGCTCATGGTATCATTTTGTTGGAAAAGAATGTTCTACCCAATCAAACAAAAAACAATGAAATTTGGTCGATGGTATTGATGAAATTAACGATCGTAGGCGTTGCATCCTTTCTGGGCCACCCTGTATAGCATCAAGATAATAAAATCAAGTAAATAAAATAACGACTTGGCGCCTTAATTCTCACTGTCACCGACGAGGATATTATCAAAGGGATAGTTGAGTTTTGGTATAGAGGGCGCTACACAAAATACTTTTTTGTGAGATAATGAAACATCGAGTGTCAAATTTGAAAGAGCATACAATTTAATGACATAATAAACTTTATTTGATCATTATTGGTTCAGAAATGGCTGAAATATCCAAAAACATAACAATTTGTAATATTTGTGGGGCCCACAATTATTCGATAATTTTGAACCGGCCATTATATCAAAAATTTACAAAAGAGGTTTTAAATAGTTGTTGATTATCTCTCTATGTAATCACTATTTTAACAAAACATCACATGCACAATATGTCATTTAAAATGGTTGAAAACAATGAGTTTTTAGAAAGCGCCATCTTGATTTGTAACAGCTCTTCTTGAATGATAACAAGCTTTTTACTTTTGTATTTTGTATTCCTTTCGAGCATGGTGAATTTAGTTTGTAATGTAATGGTGCAGGTTTGGGTTACTAAAATTCAGTTTGACTAAAACTACTCTCATACCAGGGGCGGATCTAGCCTTTTGCTAAGGGTTTGACCCAATGACGATGCGGATACTGTGTGGGTCTGGACACATGATGGCGTTTTTCTATGCACATCACATTTTCACTTGGCAGACCAAGGGGGGGGGGGGGGGGGGGGGTTAAACCCCCTAAGCCCCCCCCCCCCGTAGATCCGCCACTGCATACCACAACTCAACTATCCCTTTAAGTGCCGTTATTTGCTTATACACTGCATGTATTGACGTTTTGTCTTATTGTTGATTTGTATTGTTAAAGGGATAGTTGAGTATTGGTCAAACTTAACTTTAGTAAGCAAAACCTGCACCATTATATACGGTACAAAATAATAGTTATAACTTCACCATGCTCGAAAAGTATACACAATTACAAACGACTAAGTAAAACCCCTGTTATCATTAAAAAAGAGCTGTTACAACTCAAGAGGGCGCCCTCTAAAAAAATAATTGGTTTTAGCCATTTTCATACAAATTGTGCATTTAATGTTTTGTTAAAATAATGATTCAATAGAGATATCATCAACAACTTTTTAAAAACCTATTCAGATTTTTTCAAAGTAGTCTTTAAAGGGATAGTTGAGTTCTGGTAAAGAGAGTATTACAGTTTTAGCAAAACCTGCACCATTACATTACAAACTAATAGTTATAACTCCACCATGCTCGAAAGGAATGAAACATTACAAATTACTAAGTAAAAAGCCGGTTATAATTCAAAAAGAGCCGTTAAAACTCAAGAGGGCGCTCTCTAAACACTCATCGATTTCAACCATTTTAAATAAAATATTGTGCATATGATGTTTTGTTGAAATAGTGATTAGATAGAGAGATAATCAACAACTATTTAAAAACCTCTTTTGTAAATTTTTGAAAAGAGGAAGCATTTAAAAAATATTTTTAACGGCTGGTTCAAAATTATCGAATACTTGTGGGGCCCCACAATTCTTACAAATTGTCATATTTATGGATATTTCAGCCATTTCTGAACCGATTTTGATCAAATAAAGTTTATTCTGTCATTAAAATTCTGTGTTCTTTCGAATTTGACACTCAGTTTTTCATTATCTCACGAAAAAAAATATTTTGTGTAGCGGCCTCTGTACCAAAACTCAATATCCCTTTAAGCATTTTTTTTTTTTATTCTAAAAAGTCAAAATATCCCCTGGTGAAGAAATAAAAAATAAATAATATGTTTATGGATATTTCAGCCGTTTCTGAACCGATTTTGTTAAAATAAAGTTGATTCTGTCATTAAATTTCTCTCAAATTTGACAGTCAGTTTTTCATTATCTCAGAAAAAATGTATTTTGTGAAGTGCCTCCCTTTACCAACACTCAACTATCCCTTTAATGTTTTGTTAAAATAATGATTCAATAGAGATATCATCAACAACTTTATAAAAACCTATTCAGATTTGTTTCAAAGTAGCATGTTTTTATTTTTTTTTCTTCTAAAAAGTCAAAATATCCCCTGGCGAAGAATTTTTGAAAAAAAAAATATGTTTATGGATATTTCAGCCGTTTCTAAACCGATTTTGTTCAAATAAAGTTTATTATGTCATTAAAATTGTATGTTCTTTAAAATTTGACAGTCAGTTTGTCATTATCTGATCTCACAAACAAATATTTTGTGAAGTGCCCGCCTTTACCAACACTCAACTATCCCTTTAATATTTACTTGCTTTAGATGCAGATACACCCCAAGGACAATAAAAAATTAAAAAAACACGAAGGAAATCATTAACGAAATAAAATACGTAAAGGGGGTTCCCCCATAATTATAATAGCCAACACAATAAGTTCGACCATACCCACGCATCCTAAGAGAATCCCAAGTTCAACATTATCATGGACATGGGCGTCGATCATGACTACGAGGGTGGGTGGATATGCAACAAAAAATTTAAAAAAATAAAAAATGAGCGGCAGGGGATGAAGGCCTGTATTATTATTTCCGGCCCCCAATATTTGCGATTCAGAAATATAAATAACATTGAGATGGAAGGACATTGCCCCCACTCATTTGATATGTGAATGTTGATTTATTCATATAGTCTTCTTTATAAATTTCACCAAACTTTTGTGATTTTGAGATTCACAATACGAAAAATTCGTAATTGTTACGAATTTCCCACCCTCTTTACGAAATTACGAATACTCCTTCTATAATTACGAATTTTGAAAAAAAAAAAAAAAAAAAAAAACCGATATTTTTTTTTTTTCTTTTTTTTCTTTCGTTTTCACGTTATTAAACGTATAGAGACAACGTTTAAAGTAAATCTGACCAAATCATACCTAGTAATTGTGCAAAAATGATGAAAAATAGGGCCATGGACGCCGGCCGCAGTGGACTCCGGCCGCAATGGACTCCGCGCTTCACGCTCCGGAGCCCTAAAGCGAGCCCTGGACCCCGGCTAAAGGGACTTCGCGCTCGTGATGTGTGCTTCGCGCACACGATATTAAGTTTTGCTTAAATGTTACTAATTTAAATTTCCAAATGTTGGCAGCTATGCTTTTGTGTGGCCTGGGGTGGAACCGCACCTCCCGGGCGAAACAAAGCCCCTTACTGATGATATCGTGACAGGCGCCCATTCCTCCTGCCCAAAACAACACTTATTAGGTCCAAAAACCATCCTCTGATGAGTGTGAAATCCTACTGGCAAACATCAATTATTTTATTTGTGGCATAAAACATAATATAATAATAGTATATTTTTAAAAATATTCAGGCCCGATTCAAGGTCGAGTGCTGGCCCTAATGAAGCGTTATTTATTGTATTCCTTTTTTGTTTTCTTTTTTTTCTTCACAAATGCACACACCAAATAAATGTTGCCCGTTCCGTGTGACAGCTAGTGAACCACACTGTGACTGCAATCACTGCATGTCTTTCTTGCAGATGGGGGGTGTGGTCTGTTCCGTGTCGAATTCGAACCACAACTAGACTCTCATTTTGTGTTTACGTTTGAAAGCTACCATAGTTAGTCGCAGAAGCAACAAAAAAAAAGTAAACACGGGACAAAGACTAGGAAAGAAATTGGTAATAAAAGGACAATTTTCGTATTTCACACATGCCTGATGTGCAGTTTCATATTCCTCACTTCAGTTGGTAAATAAGTAGGTATATTAACCTTTACACTCTTAGTTATTTATGTTAAGAATGTCCTACACTCCTACTTGATTATTGATTAAAAAATAAATATTACGTGTGTCCCATACACTGAGATTCATGTGGTCTATAGGATGTGCACAATTGCCAATTCATTTACATTGTAATTTGTATTGATTCACAATAATTCCCAATGATGATGATGTTGCATGTTGTTGTCTGGTAAAAAGTCACTGATATTGGTTGTATGGATGCAGTGCTTGGAGTATTGGTATTTTATTACGAAACAGCAATTTGGCACCCCTGTAGTCCAAGAAGACTAAACCGGGCTGAAGTTGGTTACTTTTTCCTTATTGGATATTCACGGGCTGAAGTTGGTTACTTTTTCCTTATTGGATATTCATTTACTTATTCGATATTCATTTACTTATTCGATATTCATTTACTTATTCGGTTTTCCGTCGTTCAACATACATATCACTCGATCTTGTCACATCGATCGAGATGCAGCCGTTATGCGTGGAATGGAGGGGCCGGGAGCGGAGCTGAGATGCAGCCGTTATGCGTGGAATGGAGGGGCCGGGAGCGGAGCTGAGGGGAGGGGAGAGTGTGGGGGAGGGGGGGGTGGGGGGGGGGGGGAGGGGGGGTGGGGGGGAGGGGGGGTGGGGGGGGAGGATGGGACGAGGGGGGGGGGGGGGTTCACGCTAAAAATAAGCGCCATGGCACAATTAAAGTGCCCTAGTCCACATGGAATGGGCAGCCACCTATCTCAAGTGGTCAAACATCATAAGAGGAACCCAGAATAGGTTAGCTTGACCCGGTCCATGCGGTTTTAGGTGGTCAAATTGACCGTTATTCACAGACATGCATACTATAAGAAAATAGCAAGGAAAACATACTATCACTCATTTATATATAAGTGCCCCAAAGTGGCCTTGTCCACATGGACCGGGCAGCCACCTATCTCAAGTGGTCAAACATCGTAAGAGGAACCAAGAATAGGTTAGCTTGACCCGGTCCATGTGGTTTAAGGTGGTCAAACTGACCACTATTCAAGGACATGTATATTATATTAAAAAAGAAAAAATGGTATAAACACATTATCACTAAAATATATATAAGTGCCCAAAGTGCCCTAGTCCACATGGACCGGGCAGCCACCTATCTCAAGTGGTCAAACATCATAAGAGGAACCCAGAATAGGTTAGCTTGACCCGGTCCATGCGGTTTTAGGTGGTCAAATTGACCGTTTATTCACAGACATGCATACTATAAGGAAATAGCAAGAAAACATACTATCACTCATTTATATATAAGTGCCCCCAAAAGTGGCCTTGTCCACATGGACCGGGCAGCCACCTATCTCAAGTGGTCAAACATCGTAAGAGGAACCAAGAATAGGTTAGCTTGACCCGGTCCATGTGGTTTAAAGGTGGTCAAAACTGACCACTATTCAAGGACATGTATATTATATTAAAAAGAAAAATGGAATATAACACATTATCACTAAAATATATATAAGTGCCCCAAAGTGCCCTAGTCCACATGGACCGGGCAGCCACCTATCTCAAGTGGTCAAACATCATAAGAGGAACCCAGAATAGGTTAGCTTGACCCGGTCCATGCGGTTTTAGGTGGTCAAATTGACCGTTATTCACAGACATGCATACTATAAGGAAATAGCAAGAAAACATAATATCACTCATTTATATATAAGTGCCCCAAAGTGGCCTTGTCCACATGGACCGGGCAGCCACCTATCTGAAGTGGTCAAACATCATAAGAGGAACCCAGAATAGGTCAGCTTGACCCGGTCCATGTGGTTTAAGGTGGTCAAATTGACCATTATTCAAGGACATGTATATTATATTAAAAAAGAAAAATGAAATATAACACATTATCACTAAAATATATATTAAGTGCCCCAAAGTGCCCTAGTCCACATGGACCGGGCAGCCACCTATCTCAAGTGGTCAAACATCATAAGAGGAACCCAGAATAGTTTAGCTTGACCCGGTCCATGTGGTTTAAGGTGGTCAAATTGACCATTATTCAAGGACATGTATATTATATTCAAAAAGAAAAATGGAATATAACACATCACTAAAATATATATAAGTGCCCCAAAGTGCCCTAGTCCACATGGACCGGGCAGCCACCTATCTCAAGTGGTCAAACATAGTAAGAGGAACCCAGAATAGGTTAGCTTGACCCGGTCCATGTGGTTTAAGGTGGTCAAATTGACCATTATTCAAGGACATGTATATTATATTAAAAAAAAAAAATGAAATATAACACATTATCACTAAAAATATATATAAGTGCCCCAAAGTGCCCTAGTCCACATGGACCGGGCAGCCACCTATCTCAAGTGGTCAAACATCATAAGAGGAACCCAGAATAGTTTAGCTTGACCCGGTCCATGTGGTTTAAGGTGGTCAAATTGACCATTATTCAAGGACATGTATATTATATTCAAAAAGAAAAATGGAATATAACACATCACTAAAATATATATAAGTGCCCCAAAGTGCCCTAGTCCACATGGACCGGGCAGCCACCTATCTCAAGTGGTCAAACATAGTAAGAGGAACCCAGAATAGGTTAGCTTGACCCGGTCCATGTGGTTTAAGGTGGTCAAATTGACCATTATTCAAGGACATGTATATTATATTTTTAAAAAAAAATGAAATATAACACATTATCACTAAAAATATATATAAGTGCCCCAAAGTGCCCTAGTCCACATGGACCGGGCAGCCACCTATCTCAAGTGGTCAAACATCATAAGAGGAACCCAAACTAGGTTAGTTTGACCCGGTCCATGTGGTTTAAGGTGGTCAAATTGACCATTATTCAAGGACATGTATATTATATTAAAAAAGAAAAATGGAATATAACACATCACTAAAATATATATAAGTGCCCCAAAGTGCCCTAGTCCACATGGACCGGGCAGCCACCTATCTCAAGTGGTCAAACATCGTAATAGGAACCCAGAATAGGTTAGCTTGACCCGGTCCATGTGGTTTAAGGTGGTCAAATTGACCATTATTCAAGGACATGTATATTATATTAAAAAAGAAAAATTAAATATAACACATTATCACTAAAATATATATAAGTGCCCCAAAGTGCCCTAGTCCACATGGACCGGGCAGCCACCTATCTCAAGTGGTCAAACATCGTAAGAGGAACCCAGAATAGGTTAGCTTGACCCGGTCCATGTGGTTTAAGGTGGTCAAATTGACCATTATTCAAGGACATGTATATTATATTAAAAAAGAAAAATGGAATATAACACATTATCACTAAAATATATATAAGTGCCCCAAAGTGCCCTAGTCCACATGGACCAGGCAGCCACCTATCTCAAGTGGTCAAACATCATAAGGAGGAACCCAAAATAGGTTAGCTTGACCCGGTCCATGTGGTTTAAGGTGGTCAAAATTGACCATTGTTCAAGGACATGTATATTATATTAAAAAAGAAAAATGGAATATAACACATCACTAAAATATATATAAGTGCCCCAAAGTGCCCTAGTCCACATGGACCGGGCAGCCACCTATCTCAAGTGGTCAAACATAGTAAGAGGAACCCAGAATAGGTTAGCTTGACCCGGTCCATGTGGTTTAAGGTGGTCAAATTGACCATTATTCAAGGACATGTATATTATATTAAAAAAGAAAAATGGAATATAACACATTATCACTAAAATATATATAAGTGCCCCAAAGTGCCCTAGTCCACATGGACCGGGCAGCCACCTATCTCAAGTGGTCAAACATCATGGTTAGCTTGATCCGGTCCATGTGGTTTAAGGTGGTCAAATTGACCATTATTCAAGGACATGTATATTATATTAAAAAAGAAAAATTAAATATAACACATTATCACTAAAATATATATAAGTGCCCCAAAGTGCCCTAGTCCACATGGACCAGGCAGCCACCTATCTCAAGTGGTCAAACATCATAAGAGGAACCCAAAATAGGTTAGCTTGACCCGGTCCATGTGGTTTAAGGTGGTCAAAATTGACCATTGTTCAAGGACATGTATATTATATTAAAAAAGAAAAATGGAATATAACATATCACTAAAATATATATAAGTGCCCCAAAGTGCCCTAGTCCACATGGACCGGGCAGCCACCTATCTCAAGTGGTCAAACATCGTAAGAGGAACCCAGAATAGGTTAGCTTGACCCGGTCCATGTGGTTTAAGGTGGTCAAATTGACCATTATTCAAAGACATGTATATTATATTAAAAAAGAAAAATGAAATATAACACATTATCACTAAAATATATATAAGTGCCCCAAAGTGCCCTAGTCCACATGGACCGGGCAGCCACCTATCTCAAGTGGTCAAACATCGTAAGAGGAACCCAGAATAGGTTAGCTTGACCCGGTCCATGTGGTTTAAGGTGGTCAAATTGACCATTATTCAAGGACATGTATATTATATTAAAAAAGAAAAATGAAATATAACACATTATCACTAAAATATATATAAGTGCCCCAAAGTGCCCTAGTCCACATGGACCGGGCAGCCACCTATCTCAAGTGGTCAAACATCATAAGAGGAACCCAGAATAGTTTAGCTTGACCCGGTCCATGTGGTTTAAGGTGGTCAAATTGACCATTATTCAAGGACATGTATATTATATTAAAAAAGAAAAATGAAATATAACACATTATCACTAAAATATATATAAGTGCCCCAAAGTGCCCTAGTCCACATGGACCGGGCAGCCACCTATCTCAAGTGGTCAAACATCATAAGAGGAACCCAGAATAGTTTAGCTTGACCCGGTCCATGTGGTTTAAGGTGGTCAAATTGACCATTATTCAAGGACATGTATATTATATTAAAAAAGAAAAATGAAATATAACACATTATCACTAAAATATATATAAGTGCCCCAAAGTGCCCTAGTCCACATGGACCGGGCAGCCACCTATCTCAAGTGGTCAAACATCGTAAGAGGAACCCAGAATAGGTTAGCTTGACCCGGTCCATGTGGTTTAAGGTGGTCAAATTGACCATTATTCAAGGACATGTATATTATATTAAAAAAGAAAAATGGAATATAACACATTATCACTAAAATATATATAAGTGCCCCAAAGTGCCCTAGTCCACATGGACCAGGCAGCCACCTATCTCAAGTGGTCAAACATCATAAGAGGAACCCAAAATAGGTTAGCTTGACCCGGTCCATGTGGTTTAAGGTGGTCAAAATTGACCATTGTTCAAGGACATGTATATTATATTAAAAAAGAAAAATGGAATATAACACATCACTAAAATATATATAAGTGCCCCAAAGTGCCCTAGTCCACATGGACCGGGCAGCCACCTATCTCAAGTGGTCAAACATAGTAAGAGGAACCCAGAATAGGTTAGCTTGACCCGGTCCATGTGGTTTAAGGTGGTCAAATTGACCATTATTCAAGGACATGTATATTATATTAAAAAAGAAAAATGAAATATAACACATTATCACTAAAAATATATATAAGTGCCCCAAAGTGCCCTAGTCCACATGGACCGGGCAGCCACCTATCTCAAGTGGTCAAACATCATAAGAGGAACCCAAACTAGGTTAGCTTGACCCGGTCCATGTGGTTTAAGGTGGTCAAATTGACCATTATTCAAGGACATGTATATTATATTAAAAAAGAAAAATGGAATATAACATATCACTAAAATATATATAAGTGCCCCAAAGTGCCCTAGTCCACATGGACCGGGCAGCCACCTATCTCAAGTGGTCAAACATCGTAAGAGGAACCCAGAATAGGTTAGCTTGACCCGGTCCATGTGGTTTAAGGTGGTCAAATTGACCATTATTCAAGGACATGTATATTATATTAAAAAAGAAAAATGAAATATAACACATTATCACTAAAATATATATAAGTGCCCCAAAGTGCCCTAGTCCACATGGACCGGGCAGCCACCTATCTCAAGTGGTCAAACATCATAAGAGGAACCCAGAATAGTTTAGCTTGACCCGGTCCATGTGGTTTAAGGTGGTCAAATTGACCATTATTCAAGGACATGTATATTATATTCAAAAAGAAAAATGGAATATAACACATCACTAAAATATATATAAGTGCCCCAAAGTGCCCTAGTCCACATGGACCGGGCAGCCACCTATCTCAAGTGGTCAAACATCGTAAGAGGAACCCAGAATAGGTTAGCTTGACCCGGTCCATGTGGTTTAAGGTGGTCAAATTGACCATTATTCAAGGACATGTATATTATATTAAAAAAGAAAAATGGAATATAACACATTATCACTAAAATATATATAAGTGCCCCAAAGTGCCCTAGTCCACATGGACCGGGCAGCCACCTATCCAAAGTGGTCAAACATCATAAGAGGAACCCAAAATAGGTTAGCTTGACCCGGTCCATGTGGTTTAAGGTGGTCAAATTGACCATTATTCAAGGACATGTATATTATATTAAAAAAAGAAAAATGGAATATAACACATCACTAAAATATATATAAGTGCCCCAAAGTGCCCTAGTCCACATGGACCGGGCAGCCACCTATCTCAAGTGGTCAAACATCGTAAGAGGAACCCAGAATAGGTTAGCTTGACCCGGTCCATGTGGTTTAAGGTGGTCAAATTGACCATTATTCAAGGACATGTATATTATATTAAAAAAGAAAAATGAAATATAACACATTATCACTAAAATAGATATAAGTGCCCCAAAGTGCCCTAGTCCACATGGACCGGGCAGCCACCTATCTCAAGTGGTCAAACATCATAAGAGGAACCCAGAAAAAGTTAGCTTGACCCGGTCCACGTGGTTTAAGGTGGTCAAATTGACCATTATTAAAGGACATGTATAATATTGAAACAAATTGAAAATAACAAATTATCACTAAAATATATATAAGTGCCCCAAAGTGCCCTAGTCCACATGGACCGGGCAGCCACCTATCTCAAGTGGTCAAACATCATAAGAGGAACCCAGAAAAAGTTAGCTTGACCCGGTCCATGTGGTTTAAGGTGGTCAAATTGACCATTATTAAAGGACATGTATAATATAAACAAAATTGAAAATAACAAATTATCACTAAAATATATATATGTGCCCCAAAGTGCCCTTGTCCACATGGAGCGGGCAGCCACCTATCTCAAGTGGTCAAACATCATAAGATGAACCCAGAAAAAGTTAGCTTGACCCGGTCCATGTGGTTTAAGGTGGTCAAATTGACCATTATTAAAGGACATGTATAATATTGAAAAAAATTGAAAATAACAAATTATCACTAAAATATATATAACTGCCCCAAAGTGCCCTAGTACACATGGACCGGGCAGCCACCTATCTCAAGTTGTCAAACATCATAAGAGGAACCCAGAGAAAGTTAGCTTGACCCGGTCCATGTGGTTTAAGGTGGTCAAATTGACCATTATTAAAGGAAATGTATACTATAAACAAATATAAAAATAACAAGTTATCACTAAAATATATATATGTGCCCCAAAGTGCCCTAGTCCACATGGACCGGGCAGCCACCTATCCAAAGTGGTCAAACATCATAAGAGGAACCCAAAATAGGTTAGCTTGACCCGGTCCATGTGGTTTAAGGTGGTCAAATTGACCATTATTCAAGGACATGTATATTATATTAAAAAAAGAAAAATGGAATATAACACATCACTAAAATATATATAAGTGCCCCAAAGTGCCCTAGTCCACATGGACCGGGCAGCCACCTATCTCAAGTGGTCAAACATCGTAAGAGGAACCCAGAATAGGTTAGCTTGACCCGGTCCATGTTGTTTAAGGTGGTCAAATTGACCATTATTCAAGGACATGTATATTATATTAAAAAAGAAAAATGAAATATAACACATTATCACTAAAATATATATAAGTGCCCCAAAGTGCCCTAGTCCACATGGACCGGGCAGCCACCTATCTCAAGTGGTCAAACATCATAAGAGGAACCCAGAAAAAGTTAGCTTGACCCGGTCCACGTGGTTTAAGGTGGTCAAATTGACCATTATTAAAGGACATGTATAATATTGAAACAAATTGAAAATAACAAATTATCACTAAAATATATATAAGTGCCCCAAAGTGCCCTAGTCCACATGGACCGGGCAGCCACCTATCTCAAGTGGTCAAACATCATAAGAGGAACCCAGAAAAAGTTAGCTTGACCCGGTCCATGTGGTTTAAGGTGGTCAAATTGACCATTATTAAAGGACATGTATAATATAAACAAAATTGAAAATAACAAATTATCACTAAAATATATATATGTGCCCCAAAGTGCCCTTGTCCACATGGAGCGGGCAGCCACCTATCTCAAGTGGTCAAACATCATAAGATGAACCCAGAAAAAGTTAGCTTGACCCGGTCCATGTGGTTTAAGGTGGTCAAATTGACCATTATTAAAGGACATGTATAATATTGAAAAAAATTGAAAATAACAAATTATCACTAAAATATATATAACTGCCCCAAAGTGCCCTAGTACACATGGACCGGGCAGCCACCTATCTCAAGTTGTCAAACATCATAAGAGGAACCCAGAGAAAGTTAGCTTGACCCGGTCCATGTGGTTTAAGGTGGTCAAATTGACCATTATTAAAGGAAATGTATACTATAAACAAATATAAAAATAACAAGTTATCACTAAAATATATATATGTGCCCCAAAGTGCCCTAGTCCACATGGACCGGGCAGCCACCTATCCAAAGTGGTCAAACATCATAAGAGGAACCCAAAATAGGTTAGCTTGACCCGGTCCATGTGGTTTAAGGTGGTCAAATTGACCATTATTCAAGGACATGTATATTATATTAAAAAAAGAAAAATGGAATATAACACATCACTAAAATATATATAAGTGCCCCAAAGTGCCCTAGTCCACATGGACCGGGCAGCCACCTATCTCAAGTGGTCAAACATCGTAAGAGGAACCCAGAATAGGTTAGCTTGACCCGGTCCATGTGGTTTAAGGTGGTCAAATTGACCATTATTCAAGGACATGTATATTATATTAAAAAAGAAAAATGAAATATAACACATTATCACTAAAATATATATAAGTGCCCCAAAGTGCCCTAGTCCACATGGACCGGGCAGCCACCTATCTCAAGTGGTCAAACATCATAAGAGGAACCCAGAAAAAGTTAGCTTGACCCGGTCCACGTGGTTTAAGGTGGTCAAATTGACCATTATTAAAGGACATGTATAATATTGAAACAAATTGAAAATAACAAATTATCACTAAAATATATATAAGTGCCCCAAAGTGCCCTAGTCCACATGGACCGGGCAGCCACCTATCTCAAGTGGTCAAACATCATAAGAGGAACCCAGAAAAAGTTAGCTTGACCCGGTCCATGTGGTTTAAGGTGGTCAAATTGACCATTATTAAAGGACATGTATAATATAAACAAAATTGAAAATAACAAATTATCACTAAAATATATATATGTGCCCCAAAGTGCCCTTGTCCACATGGACCGGGCAGCCACCTATCTCAAGTGGTCAAACATCATAAGATGAACCCAGAAAAAGTTAGCTTGACCCGGTCCATGTGGTTTAAGGTGGTCAAATTGACCATTATTCAAGGACATGTATATTATATTAAAAAAGAAAAATGAAATATAACACATTATCACTAAAATATATATAAGTGCCCCAAAGTGCCCTAGTCCACATGGACCGGGCAGCCACCTATCTCAAGTGGTCAAACATCATAAGAGGAACCCAGAATAGTTTAGCTTGACCCGGTCCATGTGGTTTAAGGTGGTCAAATTGACCATTATTCAAGGACATGTATATTATATTCAAAAAGAAAAATGGAATATAACACATCACTAAAATATATATAAGTGCCCCAAAGTGCCCTAGTCCACATGGACCGGGCAGCCACCTATCTCAAGTGGTCAAACATCGTAAGAGGAACCCAGAATAGGTTAGCTTGACCCGGTCCATGTGGTTTAAGGTGGTCAAATTGACCATTATTAAAGGACATGTATAATATAAACAAAATTGAAAATAACAAATTATCACTAAAATATATATATGTGCCCCAAAGTGCCCTTGTCCACATGGAGCGGGCAGCCACCTATCTGACGTGGTCAAACATCATAAGATGAACCCAGAAAAAGTTAGCTTGACCCGGTCCATGTGGTTTAAGGTGGTCAAATTGACCATTATTAAAGGACATGTATAATATTGAAAAAAATTGAAAATAACAAATTATCACTAAAATATATATAACTGCCCCAAAGTGCCCTAGTACACATGGACCGGGCAGCCACCTATCTCAAGTTGTCAAACATCATAAGAGGAACCCAGAGAAAGTTAGCTTGACCCGGTCCATGTGGTTTAAGGTGGTCAAATTGACCATTATTAAAGGAAATGTATACTATAAAAAAATATAAAAATAACAAGTTATCACTAAAATATATATATGTGCCCCAAAGTGCCCTAGTCCACATGGACCGGGCAGCCACCTATCCAAAGTGGTCAAACATCATAAGAGGAACCCAAAATAGGTTAGCTTGACCCGGTCCATGTGGTTTAAGGTGGTCAAATTGACCATTATTCAAGGACATGTATATTATATTAAAAAAAGAAAAATGGAATATAACACATCACTAAAATATATATAAGTGCCCCAAAGTGCCCTAGTCCACATGGACCGGGCAGCCACCTATCTCAAGTGGTCAAACATCGTAAGAGGAACCCAGAATAGGTTAGCTTGACCCGGTCCATGTGGTTTAAGGTGGTCAAATTGACCATTATTCAAGGACATGTATATTATATTAAAAAAGAAAAATGAAATATAACACATTATCACTAAAATATATATAAGTGCCCCAAAGTGCCCTAGTCCACATGGACCGGGCAGCCACCTATCTCAAGTGGTCAAACATCATAAGATGAACCCAGAAAAAGTTAGCTTGACCCGGTCCATGTGGTTTAAGGTGGTCAAATTGACCATTATTAAAGGACATGTATAATATTGAAAAAAATTGAAAATAACAAATTATCACTAAAATATATATAACTGCCCCAAAGTGCCCTAGTACACATGGACCGGGCAGCCACCTATCTCAAGTTGTCAAACATCATAAGAGGAACCCAGAAAAAGTTAGCTTGACCCGGTCCATGTGGTTTAAGGTGGTCAAATTGACCATTATTAAAGGAAATGTATACTATAAAAAAATATAAAAATAACAAGTTATCACTAAAATATATATATGTGCCCCAAAGTGCCCTATTCCACATGGGCCGGGCAGCCACTTATCTCAAGTGGTCAAACATCATAAGAGGAACCCAGAAAAAGTTAGCTTGACCCGGTCCATGTGGTTTAAGGTGGTCAAATTGACCATTATTAAAGGACATGTATAATATTGAAAAAAATTGAAAATAACAAATTATCACTAAAATATATATAAGTGCCCCAAAGTGCCCTAGTCCACATGGACCGGGCAGCCACCTATCTCAAGTGGTCAAACATCATAAGAGGAACCCAGAAAAAGTTAGCTTGACCCGGTCCATGTGGTTTAAGGTGGTCAAATTGACCATTATTAAAGGAAATGTATAATATAAACAAAATTGAAAATAACAAATTATCACTAAAATATATATAAGAGCCCCAAAGTGCCCTAGTCCACATGGACCGGGCAGCCACCTATCTGAAGTGGTCAAACATCATAAGAGGAACCCAGAAAAAGTTAGCTTGACCCGGTCCATGTGGTTTAAGGTGGTCAATTTGACCATTATTAAAGGACATGTATAATATTTTTTTAAAAATTGAAAATAACATGTTATCACTAAAATATATATATGTGCCCCAAAGTGCCCTTGTCCACATGGACCGGGCAGCCACCTATCTCAAGTGGTCAAACATCATAAGATGAACCCAGAAAAAGTTAGCTTGACCCGGTCCATGTGGTTTAAGGTGGTCAAATTGACCATTATTAAAGGACATGTATAATATTTAAAAAAATTGAAAATAACAAATTATCACTGAAATATATATAAGTGCCCCAAAGTGCCCTAGTCCACATGGACCGGACAGCCACCTATCTCAAGTGGTCAAACATCATAAGAGGAACCCGGAAAAGGTTAGCTTGACCCGGTCCATGTGGTTTAAGGTGGTCAAATTGACCATTATTAAAGGAAATGTATAATATAAAAAAAATTGAAAATAACAAATTATCACTAAAATATATATAAGTGCCCCAAAGTGCCCTAGTCCACATGGACCGGGCAGCCACCTATCTCAAATGGTCAAACATCATAAGAGAAACCCAGAAAAAGTTAGCTTGACCCGGTCCATGTGGTTTAAGGTGGTCAAATTGACCATTATTAAAGGACATGTATAATATTGAAAAAAATTGAAAATAACAAATTATCACTGAAATATATATAAGTGCCCCAAAGTGCCCTAGTCCACATGGACCGGACAGCCACCTATCTCAAGTGGTCAAACATCATAAGAGGAACCCGGAAAAGGTTAGCTTGACCCGGTCCATGTGGTTTAAGGTGGACAAATTGACCATAATAAAGGAAATGTATAATATAAAAAAAATTGAAAATAACAAATTATCACTAAAATATATATAAGTGCCCCAAAGTGCCCTAGTCCACATGGACCGGGCAGCCACCTATCTCAAGTGGTCAAACATCATAAGATAAACCCAGAAAAAGTTAGCTTGACCCGGTCCATGTGGTTTAAGGTGGTCAAATTGACCATTATTAAAGGAAATGTATAATATAAACAAAATTGAAAATAAAAAATTATCACTGAAATATATATATGTGCCCCAAAGTGCCCTTGTCCACATGGAGCGGGCAGCCACCTATCTGACGTGGTCAAACATCATAAGATGAACCCAGAAAAAGTTAGCTTGACCCGGTCCATGTGGTTTAAGGTGGTCAAATTGACCATTATTAAAGGAAATGTATAATATAAAAAAATTGAAAATAACAAATTATCACTAAAATATATATAAGTGCCCCAAAAGGCCCTAGTCCACATGGACCGGGCAGCCACCTATCTCAAGTGGTCAAACATCATAAGATGAACCCAGAAAAAGTTAGCTTGACCCGGTCCATGTGGTTTAAGGTGGTCAAATTGACCATTATTAAAGGACATGTATAATATTGAAAAAAATTGAAAATAACAAATTATCACTAAAATATATATAAGTGCCCCAAAGTGCCCTAGTCCACATGGACCGGACAGCCACCTATCTCAAGTGGTCAAACATCATAAGAGGAACCCGGAAAAGTTAGCTTGACCCGGTCCATGTGGTTTAAGGTGGTCAAATTGACCATTATTAAAGGAAATGTATAATATAAAAAAAAATGAAAATAACAAATTATCACTAAAATATATATAAGTGCCCCAAAGTGCCCTAGTCCACATGGACCGGGCAGCCACCTATCTCAAGTGGTCAAACATCATAAGAGGTACCCAGAAAAAGTTAGCTTGACCCGGTCCATGTGGTTTAAGGTGGTCAAATTGACCATTATTAAAG
>JBAMJV010006329.1:67500-138118 GCA_037951105.1 Echinarachnius parma | reverse complement strand
CCTTGTGTGGTAAACATTAAATAATACATTTTCGCGGTCATTATTGTATGTTTTGGTAATAATTGTTCTTTTATCTTTTATTATACAGATTCGAAGGACAAGTCAGGTAAATAACACATTTTCCTTTATCCTCAATAGTAAACTTAAATTAGTAGGTTTCTACAAGATAAAAGGGACGTTGTTATTTAGAGGGCCCTTTAGATGAAAATCAAGTAATGCCACGGTGTGCAGAAGGCAGAAGGAAAAACTAGACAATTTTAATGATTATTTTCCCATAAGCATATGGATATAACAAATATTTTATGAAATGAGAAACGGCTTGAGTATTATATCACATACCTTTTTTGTTCATGATATGCTTTTCAAATCCAAAAAAAGGTATTCCTCCAACAAATGTTGTCGTAATTACGGGCATGTTCATTTTCATCAGACAGTATTAATTTTGATATCAGTTCGTTTTGGGAAAATTTTTCGAAAACAACTTTATTGGCCAAACTAATTGATTAGTATTGTTTAAATAGTATAACAAAGGGCTTGTGTGGAAAAATCCGAACCTTAGTATCTTTAAATTAAGAAATATCTGTTTGAAATGTTTATTCCTGCCGCTGACATTGGGCCTAATTTTACCAACATTTCGACCGGTTACGCCGGCGTAGCTATACCCTCATTCGCGCCCAGAGAGTACGCGGTTGAAGATTTACCATAGTCATTGCACGCAATCGCGAACGTGCGGATTCAGTCTGCTAATAGTCGAATAATAATTTTAATTTGTATTGCTCAAATATTCAATTTCAATGCAGTTTGTGTCCAAACCTTTACTTGAGCAGTTAATATATGATATATTATGTTATATGGTTGGTGAAAATAACGTACTTTTTCATTTTCTGTCGGTGGGCCATTTCCCAATACTGTCATTTTGCTTTAAAAAACATTATATCACAATCTAAACAAAGCATAAATACTGATGACTACCGATATTTTATCAGCGGCAAAACATCACTAGTTGAGTTCGAAGTTCGTATGTTCGATTATGGGTTGTAATAGAGATAGTACAGCATATTATTACAATAAACATTACATAACTGATAAACAATATTTTGATGCATACAATTTTATTGCAGTAGGTATGTCAGTAATGGTAACATACAGTGTCGTATAACCATATAACACATATCAGCAGCAATTACAGTTATAATATCAAACATTATTTAAAAAGATCCATTAACTAATTATTTCCTCCCAAAAGTGATATTTGAGACTCCAATCATAAACCAATAATTGTAAGATTTTAAAAAATGATCTGTGAGATTTTCATAGAAAATGAATTGCAGCGGCATACGAAACGTCATGATCTTTTAGATTCCTAGTTTGACCATACATTGCGAGACAAACGAATATCACTAGGGATATTATTTCCGATACTATATCCGCAATGGATTATATATTTACTAAAATGAATAATGTTTACATATTGAAGAGAAAATCGATGTCTGATTTCATCCTGATCGTTTGCGTGAAGTATCCGAATTCGAATAAGATGGAGGATTTAGTTTCCAATTTCGGATACTATTGACTACAGTCGAAAACGTCTACAGACGTGTTATATTCAATGTAAAACCTTCCATCATGTCTCCCTTTCATCATGTAAAATATGATATAGGAGACAATTGAAAAATCAAAACCAAATTCATTCTTCTGTTTCAATTAGTCATACGACAAGGTACACGATAAGTGTGAACGCTCCAAGCGATTTGGGTCGAATTTTGGCAAAGTTAAATGATTACTACAAATGGTACAAGAAGCAGTAATACAACACAATGTGATATTTCCTTGCCCATTTTGAAAATAATCTTTACAATTTTCTTACACTAATAGGAACTTGGATGATACCAACTTTTTCCGCCTGCGGTGTCCTGTGTATTGCCGGGATCGTCTGCTTAGTGTGTTGCTGTAGGTAAGTGATATTGCATAGGCCCTATTATGAAATTGATTGAGAAATGTAAATGAAGTAAATTCATGTTTTTTTTGTGTACGATGTTATCAAAACGGCCACTGGTGAACAAAATTTGTTATTTGGACAGTGTTATGCTACCATTGTTTGATATTAATATTGCTTGTGTTCATATCCAGCCAAATAAATTCGAAGTTCACATACTAATATAATATGTGTGAGAAAATGTTTTTGTCGCAGTTATAACGAACAGCAGCATAATGGAGGAGACAATTATGGTATACCTCAAGGCGGTCTCCCATGATGAGACTTAGAGCTCCCACGATGAGACAAGATGCGAGTAAGATTTGCATGAGACTCTCTGCAACCATAGTCTCGGGCGTGCATCCGGAATTGTGAACTTGTTCAAAACTGTGTGACTGACTTCTTTAGGCACTTGGAACAAACTAATATTTGCATTGATTATGACCTAGACCTCGCACCCCCACCCCCCCCCCCCCCCCCATAAGTTTTTGCTCATTACGCCACTGGCTATGCTAAGATTGATGATATCATTGCAATGGTGTGGGAGACCAGCTTATTTATGTGCATCTCCAGATAATTATTAATCATGTCAATGATAACTTTCGAATCGCATGCATTTGATTCTTTATAGATTTTCTGAGAGAAGAAAAAAGAAGAAACACGAACTTATCGGATCTAACGACGAGTTTGATGGAAATTTAAAAGGCAAACCAACAGAAGCTCAAACGGATGGTCATAATGATACATGCGCCGATCTTGAACAAGGAGCGGCTTCTTTTAACGGCGGTGGTCAAGTTGATAAAGTCAATGACCCTGGGAAAGGAATTGATTCTCCCGATCATGCCGATGACGATAAAGGTAAAGATCACGATGTTACTTCTGATGACGGCGACCATGTTGATGGAGGGGATCATCTTACCCCAGAGAAGCTAGGAGTTAAAAAGATACATGACGTCGAAGGAACGGAAGGAATCAAGACAACATCGCTGTGACATTTCCAAGTGACATTTTGTGTAGCCAGTGTTTAACTGTCTTCAGCATAAACTTATGAATAAACAATCCATCCATTCGTTTATAACTATAGACACCATGGAATTATGAAAAAAACGCGATCGTTTGATCAACATCCGTTATTAAATTAAGGCAATAACATTTCAGCCGGGCCGACACAATTCGAATAAACATAATAAACGCAGTAAAAAGGTGGCCGGTTCACCAAACCACGCCATACGTCCTGTAGATGTTAATTATACCTAGAAATGTTCTTTAGTACAATGTTGTATTATTTATTAATATTCTAGAAGGGTTTAGAAGAAAATTCAGCTTTGTTGCCACTTTGGCAACTTTGGGCAACTTTTTTTTATAAGCATTATAAAGATAATTAATTTAGCTAATTTGCATATTTCTGAGATAAAGTCAGGGGTCATTCTCTATCTAGGAATAGTACAATAGTGATCAAAACAAATATTCTAGGGTATTTTGGGGCAAGGAATCCATTTCTGGTGCTCGTTTGCAAGTGCCATGTAGGCAACACCCTGAAATCCAAGATGGCTGCCCCTAATTTGCATGTTTATGAATATTATTGATTTTCGGTGGTTAAAGCCTCTAATAAGCAATAATTACATGTTATTTTTCTTCAATCATGTTTTCAATGTGTATTAAAGATACTTCAGCTCAGTTACCACCTTGGAAACCTCTGGCAATGCATATAATTAGCATAATTAAATTATTTAGCTAATTTGCATATTCCCAGAAATCAGGTAAAATCGTGTATATTGTGAACCCAGAAGGTTAAGATGACAAGAAATACCACGTTTCCAAGGTTTTAGGGGGCACCAAATCCATTAAAGATACTTAAATCGATGTATCACCTTTGCAACCAACATGAATCCAAGATGGCCGCCTTTTGTATTGTAATGGAGATGATGCTATTTTCCACTTTAACAACATATATTTTATAAAACTATAATATTTGTACTGTAAGCACCCATCTACATTGTGATTCAAGTGCTCTACTTGCTAATTACAATCATTGAAAGTCCAAACATTATAATATAACACAAATAATGAAGTCGTGTATCATAACATGTGAAATTTGATGAGCAGCCATCTTGGATTTGAGAAGGTTACCATGGTGATATATGCAAATTAGTATCAGAAATGGATTTGTTGCCTCCTAAAACCTTGGAAAAATGGTATCACTTGTCATTTTTACTTTCCTGGTTTCCAATACCCATTTTTAGGAAATATGCAAATTAGATAAATAACCTAATTATGCCTATCTAGATGTTGCCATGGTGGAAACAAATCTGAAATATCTTAACTACATATTTAGAACATGATTGAAAAATAATAATCTTAAATTATTGCTTTTTAGAGGCTGTAGTCACTGAAAATCAATAATATTCATAAATATGCAAATTAGGGGCAGCCATCTTGGATTTCAAGGTGATTCCCATACGGCACATACAAATGAGCACCAGAAATGGATTCCTTGCCCCAAATTACCCTAGGAAAATAGTTTTGATCACTATTGTACAATTCCTCGATAGAAAATGACCCCTGACCATATTTCAGAAATATGCAAATTACCTAATTATCTTTATAATGCTTATAAAAAAGTTGCCCAAGGTTGCCAATGTGGCAACAAAGCTGAAATTTTTCTAACCCCTTCTAGAATATGAATAAATAAACAAACATTGTACTAAAGAACGTCTCCAGGTCTAATACACAAAAAGGGGTAGTACAGGCTGAGCTTTTGTAACCAAAACCTGCACAACATTACAAACTAATAGTTATATAATAGACTAAGTAAAAAGCCTGTTATCATTCAAAAAGAGCCATTACAACACAAAAGGGTGCTCTCTAAAAAACATTGGTTCAAACATTTTACATACAAATTCATGCATGTGATGTTTTGTTGAAATAATGATTGAATAGAAAGATCATCAACAACTATTTTGAAACCTCTTTTGAAAACTTTTAAAAAAGTGCAAACATTTTTAATTATTTTGTAAAAATATTTCTGGGCCCCAGATTTATTATGATCGGATATATTTATTGATATTTCAGCCGTTTCTGAACCGATTTTGGTCAAATAAAGTTAATTCTGCCATTATAATTGTATGCTCTTTCAAATGTTACACTCAGTTTTTCGTTATCTAACAAAAAATATTTCGTGCAGCGCCCTCTATACCAAAACTGAACTACCCCTTTAATTTATATAAACAGTTAAATGTTTGTACGGTACTACTTTGACACAAGATATACTATTTTAATTAATATCTTTTAATTAATTAAACCATTTCAATTTTAAGCCCTACTACGGGATCCCACAGGGTTGTGTACAAATTATGTGGGAATTTTACCAAATCGAAGGAGACTGACAAGAGAAAGAGTCAGCATTATACTGCAAATGTTATGCACCAACCGTTAATAAAGTGTCTCGTAATGAATGAAACACAGATATTATTTTACTTTTCTTACAAGAAATGGGAAAAGAGGAGACTGCAATTGTCGATAGAGAATCTCATATATACCCTGTCAGTGCCTATTTCGCCATGTCTTAGAGTGCCTAACGTACAGATTATATCATCGGGTCTTTAGTAGTCGACAGTCAACATAACGGCTTATAATAACCAGAAGAACCATTAACTTTATATTTTCCACAAAGTGATTTTTTAGATTTCAATCATACACTTATATCATTGCAATGTTTCTTCTGATTGCTTAGTGATACTTTTACCGAAAAAAGAACACTGTTTACCCAGTGAAAACAGGACATCAGATTTTATCACCCACTGTCCAATAGGTTTGACTTCATGAGCGTTCCGGAACGTTTCTCAATTCAATCCATAATTAGGAACACATTAATTTAAACAAATCAACTCCCGCTTCATTCGTATATTACCAGAGATTTTTGTAACACTTTAAAAATCTTTTATTTTCTATTGAATCAAATCCTATGTTTTTCATGGATGCAACGATTTGTTCTCAAACAACAAGATCAGTGTTGCTATTACATTGTTATGTGGCGGTTATGATTTGTAAAACGAAAATAACCGACATCTATATTACCTGCGTATTAATTGCACGCCTGCTTGTATAATTGAAAAGAATTACCATGGTATATCAGTATACAGTATCAGTGTATAGTCAATATATTTGTATTAAAGATATAATGATGCATTTGAATTTTGTTTTAAATTACCAGGGTCGATTTGGAAAACCAAATAACTCAGCAATCTTGTTCTAGATGTGTATGTTTATTCATGTGTCTGTACACAAAAAAATTATAAAATCATACGTGTACCAAAGATCCAGTATGAGAAATATGTTAATTCTATGATAAACATCAATGATCTAATTATGTCTTTTTTCTTCGCGATGTAAATATGAATTTACTTAATTATTTCACATGAGACCACAATTACAACATTCGTTGCCATGGCTCGTGTGACAGGGATAAGTTCCAAGTGTCCAGAACAAATTAAATCGAGGGATACCTATCCACGTCGCTCCCTGTTTAATATGCATGTGTAGTGTGTATGTCACGTGTACAAACAATGGTTCGTGGCATATTAATTGATGTTTTGTTCTTTATTCAAGGTCATTTTATTTAATTGCACTCAAAATGATAACATTGTATAAATGACGTTAGTATAATGTTATGTAAGAGTGAGTGTGTAATAGACTATTTGTGAATGACTATTCATTTGATTATCCATCTGCCTATATGTGTCTGTCCGTGTGTATGAAGGCTTGAGTGGAGACAAAAATAGAATTTGAAACTGTCCAATTACGTAATTGCCAAATATCTCTAGGCGAAAACTTATCCCTGTTACACCGACCGGTATAGAATATTCTTTGCAACCTGGCTTAATTGTGGTCTGATATTTTGCAACACGTACGTAGTATTGTTATCATTATGTTTCAAAAATTTTGATTGTCTTGTATCATGTATATAATGGGGATATGTGTTCAGCAATGTATACTGTATTTGGTTTTGACTATACAATGTGAAATGACAACTTGATGTTCGTGTAATTTGGAATACTAATTATATATAACTATTTTTACAATCTCTTTCCGCAATTTGAATACATGTAGTTATTGATCATGAAGAGTAACAATGTAACATTGTTCTTGTAAGCTATTTAGTGCCTTCATGTAACAGTGTTTACACTCTCTGAACTATCAACGGTAATATTGGACACATACACGCATACACACACACGCACACACACACACACACACACACACACACACACACACACACACACACACACACACACACGCACACACACACACACACACACACACACATACACACACACACACACACGCACACACACACACAAACACACACACACATACGTACATACACACGCACGTAACCCATAAATCATAAAGCATTTAAAAATAGATTTGGGTCATTCCAACAACATTCAATACACATGGTCAATTAAGTTTCCTTTTTAACGGGAAATAAATGTACTAATCCGATCAAACTTAATTTTAGTTTATTAAAACGGTTACGTTATCACCTGTCCTTGCACTCACGTTATATGGACATACAACATCATTCGATATAAGCAATATAAATATAGATGCAAATTATTATGTCTTGCCTCTATATATTTAAATTGTATATGAAATGTTCAGAATAATTTTAAATAGTATAAAACAACATTATTTATGTAATATTTTAACGAAATGGTATTGGTGCAATGTGTATTCGGATTTTCATATTAAACGAAGATGTAAGCAGCTTGAATAAAAGAAAACAAAATGTTTGACTAAAATGTATGTAGCTTTTTCTCAGAGAAAAGTGTATTGTGCGATTGTTATGACATTGAGAGCGTGACTAAAATATGCTTTATATACAAAATACGGACATTAAATACGTGTAATAATGTACGTAATGCGTTTCGTCGTAAATATTTATATTGTCCATCATAGCTAAAATGCACAATTTTTATAGAAATCATTTATTTATTTATTTATTTATTCAAATATATTTATACAGGATAGCCTGATCAGCAAGGATACTGTTTTTCGTCAGGGTCCTGATATAACATCATACAATATACATAAAACAATAAAACATTAATATGATAAATATAAATATAAAAATATGTACAAATAGCATATGACCAGCAGATTCAAGATATACTTTATTACAATTTTGGACAAAGTTGTATTAAAATAGTTTCAATTTATTTCAAATCATAAAAACACAATTAAGTTTCTATATATATATACAGTCTAAATATACTAATTTTTACGAAAGAGAGAAATAAATTGTTTTGGTTACTCCAGCTAGCACGTGATTATCAGTCAAGCAGAACAATGTCAACACAGACATGACAGAACACCTCACAGTCATACAGCAGGCACACGAAAGCCACACATCACAATGGGAGATGCACGCACATTCACTCATCCGTATCACACAATGGAATCATAACCACAAATAAACACAGCTACATTCATCCACCCGTTCTGCTTTGTCCAATAGATCACGTATATGTTGGAGTATTTACTAAACAACAATTTAAAACAATATAATTAAAAACAGTTATCTATCGTTCCGCTGGTCATATATACATCAGTGAAAATACAGTTGTTTGTATAAACGTTTAAAATAGGGAAGAGACCTCGAACATTGTAAATGACTAGGCAGCGAGTTCCAGACAATGCCACCCGAGTATATAAGGCTATTTTTATAACATTGTACTTTCGGTTTAGGTAGTATAATATTCAAAGTGTTAGCTGCTCTCGTATTAATATCGTGGCGATCACAAACCATTTCAATTGCATTACATAAGTGAGTAGGAGCTGTTCCATGAACGGATTTGTACATTAGTGTTGCTAAAAAATAATTCATTCGTTGACCTAATGATTGCCATTTTAATGTTTTAATTAAATCTTTTCCATTAACAGTTTCATAATCATAATTAGATGTAACAATTCTAGCTGCCCTTTTTTGTAAGCGATAAAATAAATCCTTATTCTTCTGTGAACAATTGCCCCATACTGTAATCGAATAATCTATACAAGGTTGAATGGTCATATTATACATCATTAATAGAGACTTTTTATTCAAAAATTGGGACATTTTACGCAATGAGTATAATTTACTAGAAATAGATCTAACAAGGTTATGAACATGAGCACTCCATTTAAGTTTATCATCAATTTCTACACCTAAGTACCGAAAGCTATGAACCTGATCAATTTTCTTGTCATCCATATAAACATTTAACTGATGTGTTGAACGTGTACTTAAAAGCATAACTTTTGTCTTATCTACATTAAGTCGTAATCTATTTTGTTCATACCATTTACAAATTAAGTTTAAATCAGCTTGAAAATGTTTCACCAAGTTATCAATATCTTTATCCGCATAATATATAACTACATCATCTGCGAACATATTACATGAACATAATTGTACCGATTGTGACAAGTCATTAATAAATAAAAGAAACAATATGGGTCCAAGAACACTCCCTTGAGGTACGCCATAAAGTATACGTTCAGATTTAGATAACATACCATGACAATAAACTATTTGACTCCTATCCTTTAGGTAACTAATAAACCATTTTAATGAATTGCCTTTAATACCATAATATTCTAATTTATTTAACAACAATTCATGATTAATGGAATCAAAACATTTAGATATATCAAGAAAACAAGCCGCAACCATTTCATTTTCATTAAATGATTCGAGCCAATCATCGACGGCTCTATGTATACATGTATTAGTTGAGTGATTGGGTAAAAATGCAGATTGATCTATCGAAATTAAATCATTATTACGAAGGTACCGCAACAACTGGCTCTGGACTGTTCTTTCTAAAATGTTCACCACGTGACTAGTTACGGAAATCGGCCTATAATTTGATGGATCATTTTTGTCCCCTTTTCCTTTATATATGGGAGTTACCTTTGATATTTTCCAATCTACTGGGACAATACCAAGTTTAAGACTTTCTTCAAATAATACAGTTAATGATTTAGTTATGACAGGAGCAGCTATACATAGCAATTTAGAATCACAATTCAGTATATCCACATTACTTTCATTTCCTAATTTTTCCAATGCATCATTTACATTACTTTCTTTTATACTATCAAACATAAATTCATGTATACATTCAGGGTTTTTCCATATTATATCTTCAGTATTATTAATTTTTACATTTCCAACTGATACAAAAAACTCATTCAATTTATTACCAGTAAGATCACACGGTAATGAATCATCTTTACGTTTTCTGGCTGTAATTTTATTAAGTTTACGCCATAATTTCTTACTATCATTTTTACATGTATAAAGTATATTTTTAGTATACTGTTTTTTATTTGTTCGTCTTAATTTAGTAATATAATTTCTAATTTTTATATATTCAGCTTTAAAAGAGTCATCATTATCATATTTCATTTTCAAATAATCTCTTTTATAAATTAGTTTAATTATATCTTTCGTTATCCATGGACAATATCTTTGTTTTAAGCGCATCATTTTTAAGGGTGCTTGTCTATTACACACTTCTAATAACATACATTTCCACTTTATCCACTTTTGATCAATAGTATTTATATCATTTTCATAATCAAAACATTGGAGGGTTTCCTTTAAGTCTAATAAATACTCATCTTCATTAAAATGTTTAAAATCTCGAAACATAACTTCTTTATGCAATTGATTTCTTTTCATAGAATATTCAATGCATGTAAAAATAAGATAGTGGTAACTAATAGAAATTGTCGCCACATCAGACACCAAATGTCTTTTGGGTGTACTAGTTAATATATGGTCTAAACATTTTGATGTCCTATTCGTTACTCTTGTGGGCTTTAGTATCATTTGTGTCAAAAGGAATACATTTTCAATCATATTAATTGGATTATTACATAAATTTTCATCCAATTTATAATCATAATTCAAATCCCCTAATAATACAATATCTTTATTTTCTTGTGATACCTTTTCCAATATATCCAACAGTGCATCAAAATATGATACATCAATATTGGGGGGTTTATATATACATGACAAAATTATAATATCATTTTTATTCAAACATACATCAATCCATAAAGCCTCAAGTGAATCAGATACTAAATCTGTTCTAATTAAGAAAGATAGCGTTTTCACTATATACATACAAACGCCTCCACCCCTTTTCTTTTTTTAATTCATTACACGATCTTTGCGAATAAGAACATAATCATCAATATTTAAATCATTATCATTTATCAAATTATGAAGCCATGTTTCGGACAAACAAAGAACATCAAATTTTATCTTTTTTAACAATAAGCGAATTTCATCAATTTTATCAACTAAACTTCTAACATTTAAATGACCTACTTTAAGGCCATTTTGTCGAAATAATGTTCTATTACATTTAGAGTATTCATTATGACTCTGCCTATTTGATAATAATGTATCAACGTTTCCTGTTTCTATAATATTACTTTTATGTTCTTTTTTAGCGTCAACTCGTGAAAGTGTATCTTTATTGTTAATTATACTAAGATGGCAATTTGTAGAATAGGAATTCAATGAACAGTTAACAATTGGAGTAATCGCATTTGATGTCTTTATTTTCGTATTATCCTGAGTCTTTGGAGTGGCACTCTCTTCTTGGCCTACAAGCTAATAACTATTGTAGGGGTAGTACAAGGGGCATGTTTTTGCTTTATGTCCAAATTCAAAACAATAAGTGCACTGGAGGTATGTGCCATGTCTGTATGAATGGGATCTATGGTTCGGTTCTCCACAAAAAGTGCATGTGTTTGGGAGTGTGTATTTGATTATTGTAGTATGATTCAGCAGGGGCTCTGGTAACTGATGCGTACGATCTATTCAAAGATTGAGGGTGCGGGGTAGACTGGTGGGGTGGCATCGGACTGTATATCGGATTGTAAACAGCCTGATTTGATTGCGGATACTGGTGCGGATGGAGAGCTGGTGCCGGATACGGATAATGGTGAGGTAGCTGTGGGGGATGAGGCGGGGCCGGGCGAGTCATCTGGGGAGGTGGATGAGGTGCAATCAAGTTTGTCATCATGGCAATATAGCTTTCGGAATTACTGTTATGATTTATTAACTATATAGATCAATTTATCAAGTTCGAGAATACCAAGTTATCCATTAGCATTGGCAAGATTTGCTCAAAAGTGATATTTGAGACTTCAATCATATTCCAAACTCATATGTATACAGATGATTTTGAAAGATGTTTCAACGTTTCATAGATTTAAAAATAATCTTTACCCAGTGACAAAAGTGTGGTATATTGTGTCAAATCTTACTACTGCCCATTGCTTTTGAATACAATCGAAAAGAGTTTCGGAACGTTTTTGAATATTTAAAAAAAAATCTGAACATGAATATCTCCATAGTTAGGGAGACATTTGTAAAATGAAAACCCATTGCATGAGATGTTACCATAAGCGAAACAACAAGGTCCAAGTGAAACCGGAAAGCCCCCATAGATTGCAGTTGAATTTAAAGTTATTGGATTACTTTAACCCTCTGATGATAATGTTTGTTTGTATGTCGAATTGAATTGCAAGAATACACTTGGCTCAGTTATTAAAGGGATAGTTGAGTTTTGGTTAAGAGATTACATTATTGGTCAAACTGAATTTTAGTAACCAAAACCTGCACCATTACAACAACAAAAATTTGTGTAGCGCCCTCTATACCAAAACTCCACTATCCATTTAAGACCAGGCTACATCAATAGCCTAAATCCCGTTAACCCATAATCAAGAGAAGCTTTACCTAGAGAATAAAGGGACAAATTAGTAGATCTGATTCTTATATGAATATTGCGACCATTTGGTGACCAGGGTCGTACATGACACTCAATTGGTTGATTCCGGATTGAGTTAAGTATCGATATACAATTAGTTTTAAACGTATGTATTGAGTACATAAAAGGAACAAAATTATGTATTATCTGATTCGCATAGAAATACTGCGACAAGAGTCAAACTTATTATTCGGAGAGTTAATACCTCATTGAAATCATTCCGGCAATAATATTGGGGAAGCATACACAATATTATTGTGCCACGGAGTAACAACATGGATACCATGCAGTTCTTTAGCAGAGTTTTTCAACTTCGGTCCAAGTTTATATTGAAGAACCGGCACAATCATCATTTGAAAAATAAATTAGAATGTTATGTTTCTTAAATAAAATATTGATATACAGTAGATGCCATTGTCTTTTAAACCTAATAGGGCCGGGGGGGGGGGGGGGGGGGGGGGGCATAATGGCCCCCCCCCCCCCCTCCGCGATTTTTTGTATTGGTCCAAAACGCTGTACGATGACGCGCCGCGGCTTGGTGGCTTTTTTCTATCGGGTCTTGCGCACATTTTAAAACAAACATTTTGAAAATCGGACCTACCGTTACAAAGTCACGTGACCTTTTGTCTATGTATGTCAGCCCGAAAATCGCTCAATTTCGTGATTTGTGTACAAAACATATGGAAATATCAATTTTCGTAAACTGAGGTGTATCATTAGTTATTTGGTGTTATGTTATGTTGGTTTGGGGATTCAAAATAGTTAAATTATAGTTAGAAACAAAATAAACAACAAAAACAATAAAATACATAAGTTTAAAAAAACAAAGAAATTAACAAAACAATAGAAAACATAAGGAAGAACCGGGCTCTTCCAAATTTTGTTGTTGTATTATCATTACAAATGCTCTAATGAATATATGTAGTGAAAACCAGAGTTTAAATATGAAGAATATATGATTTATGGGTAGAAATATGAATTTCATGACTTATTTGCATAAATTACCATAAATATGCAAATTAATGAATTTTTATTTTTTTTTACAAATTACCATTGTATTCTATACACTTCACTTATCATGCGTGCACAGTTTTACGGCGATCGGCCGCTCCGCGGCTGAGATCTTAGGGGGGGGGGGGGCCATAATGCCCCCCCCCCCCCCCCGGCCTGCTGAAGACCTCAAATAGCCCGGCCCTTTTAGGGTTAATGCAACACACATAACATTGAAGCATGGCTTTAAAAATGTGTTGCAGGTAAAAATATTAGATCTGATCACTCTTGAAAATAGTCGTGTCTAATTTTAGTAATACAGGCAAATGTTTTAAAAGACGAAGTATCATTTGCATAAAGATCTATTAAACATAATGTTTATATTTATTTTGTTATTTCAGTCCTGTCAACAATTATCGACCGGAAACGGAAGGATGCGAAACAAATGAACAGCCGTGCGAAGTCAAGACCACTGTTCCAACGAACAGCACCAACCACAACAATTTACCCCTCGTGCAGCTCGACGAATCACCCATCCATCGAACATTCATGAATGACACGCGTCTCACGAACTCAAACGGTGCTCCTTCCGGGTCCGCAAATCTCAGCGCTACCGCGGGATACCCGATGATGCGGGCCGTCAAAGCGAAAATCATCGGTAGCGGGATTTCGCCGATCAGAACCATCCGCCCGGTCGGCCGCCAAGACTCGACCGCGCCGCTTGTCGAACACCACGACGACGATGACGTTGTACTATTCCGTAATGGCTGGACAGACTTTGGCGACGACCACGCCCATCATTCCCTGCCTTTTACTCCGCAATTTGGCGTTGATCATGACATCAAAAGAAATTCTTCACCTCAGCGACAGCCCGCGGAGATCAACCCTAGTTGGAGACTTTCGGAGGTTCCGATTTTGACGCCCCTCGGTGAGCCGGGCGATAGGACTAGTGAAGAAGTGCCGACCAAACTGGAAATGTTGCCTTCCCGCCTATTCCCGAAGTCGAGCGTTCTAGAAACCACTCCGTGTCGAAAGAAAACGAACAAAAGACCCGATTCATCAACTCCTTTGTTCGATGGGGATTCAGTAAGCAGTGCAGAAATGGACAATCATTAGCTACTCCACGATTTAGATAACAATCGTTTTCAGCAAATGAAGACCTGTACATTTTAAGACCGTATTGTAACAAGAAGTCGACAATCACTTAACAAAGTGAAAACTCATCGCTATTAAATATTTTATTTTCATGGGGTATGGTTCAAAGAATGTCGCGAAAGCCTACAATTTGGGGCTGAGGGTAGCGGGTGCTAAGTGCACGAAGAGGACGACAATTGGATAGCGCTATCAACATCAACGGCTCAACTCATCAAAATACAAATTGTTAGGAACAGTTGCTAAGTTATAATAAAATAGCGTTACGTCATTATTTTGGCACGCTAAAGTTATTCATACCACACACATAATGCAACAGGATAACTATGACATAAATTATCTGAATAAAGGAGTCTGACATAAGCGCAAATGTACAGAATATATATTGATATAGTGTATATCCGCCTATCCTACATTAATTTAGGAATGACCTAGGTCATGTCGGATACAACCTAATGTGACATTAAGTTGTATTCGACATGACCTAGGTCATTCCTAAATTAAAGAATAAGATGATAATGTTGATAATATTAGGATAATTATTAACTGAAATAATGTATTATGATAACATTTACTTCTACAATTATTTGTAGAAACACGTTTTTATATACGACCGTATATGCCTTGTATTACTTTCGAGAAAATGTTTATGACTTATATAGTATTTGGATTCAAATTAAACATTCTATTTCACCAGCAAATGGTCCCTTAGTATGGTTCTTTAAATTAACTCATGAATGCGATCATGACTTTATTTAGATGAAGAAAAATAGTTTCTACATAATAAACTTACTTTTGTTATTATGTTTGTTTGTTAACATATTATTTATTGATTTATTTGTTTTTCGCTCATCAGGATTTCTTTATCAGGGGAAACAAAAACCCGTCTTATCTATTTCGTTGCAATAGTGTATTTGAATATGAAATTAATATTCATGCACCGATTGTTATTTATTTATATTAATTAGCTTTATCGTTTGCAAATAATAAAACAAATGAATCAGTTTGTATAATTGAGATTATTCACTTATTTATTTAACGATGACAGATTTATGCTAGTCTGATTCAAGTTGTAAGAGTATCTCTTGAAATTGTTCGTATGTTGTGTGCCTTACATAGCGAGACTAGAGAGGGCAGTAGAACAAAAATAACACCAGAGCCGTTTGAAGAACTCCATAAAATGTATTTTACTAGCTCTACATTCGAACGATGGATGAAAGCGACGGGTGCTTCAACACCCATAAGTTTTGAACACGGCGATATTCGTGCAAAAAGCATGCCAAACTCGGACAAAACCATGTCAATTTTTTGGGAAAAAGCAAAGTCATGTCATTTTTAGCCTGTCATTTGAAAGAAAAAATTGCATTTTATAGATGTTAAAGACATAATTATCAAGGATATTATCGGATCAGAAGGACTTCATTGTTGTTGTTTTTTGTAAAAAGTTTAAATCAAAGTCGATTCATGCTGTTTAACGTTTCATAATGGCAAAGTTTAGATCTAATTCATGCGATAAAGTATTATAATTCTAAGTATTGTTTAGCATTACACCGCGTTGACATTGCGTTTAGAAAGAAAAAAAAACCAATTCTACATCGCAGTTTATATGCAATTCAACAGTGACCTAATTATTATTTGTTTTTGTTTACATTTTATGTTCTGTGCTCTTTGAAATACATTTGATATGAAAAATTAAATCAATTAAAGGGATAGTTGAGTTCTGGAAAGGAGAGTACAGTTTTGGTGAAACTGAATTTTAGTAACCAAAACCTGCATCATTCCATTACAAACTAATAGTTATAACTAGAAAGGAACACAACATTACAAATGACGTAGTAAAAATCATGTTATCATTCAAAAAGAGCCGTTACAACGTAAGAGGGCGCTCTCTAAACACTCATCGGTTTCAACCATTTTGAATAAAATATTGTGCATGTGATGCTTTGTTGAAATAGTGATTAGTTAGAGAAATAACCAACAACCATTAAAAACCTATTTTGTAACTTTTTCAAAAGAGGAAGCATTTAAAAAAAAATTGTAACGGCTGGTTCAAAATTCTCTAATAAACCTGGGGCCCCAGGTTTATTACATTGTTATATTTATGGATATTTCAGCCGTCTCTGAACCGATTTAGATCAAACAAAGATGATTTTATTATTTAAATATTATGCTCTTTCAAATTTTACACTCAGTTTTTCATTACCTCACAAAAAAAAAAAGTAGTCTAGCGCCCTCTCTACCAAAACTCAACTATCCCTTTAACATTATAAAATGTGTATTTTGCTTTGATATATTAGTAAAAGAACATTATGTATCCGTTTAGTTGTGTGAGTGTGTATGTGTGTGCCTATGCGTTTGCATAATGCGGAATCCTAATCACCTATATTATCATGTACATGTAGAAAACATTGACAAATGACACATAATACATAGGGAAAGCTAGCGTTTTATGCGGGTGGGGATATCATCGTATAGTCAAATTATAACTTGAAGGGGAGAGGCGTATTTTGCCCGATATTATCTGTGTGTTCGAAGCTACAGAACTAAATTGTGCATACGTCATGGGGTTGGGGGGGGGGGGCATGTGGACTTAAAGGGATAGTTGAGTATCGGTCAAACTTAATTTTAGTAACCAAAACCTGAGTAAAACCCCTGTTATCATTCAAAAAGAGCCATTACAACTCAAGAGGGCGCTATTTAAAAAAATCATTGGTTTAAAACCGTTTAAGCCTTTTTTCATACAAAATTGTGCATTTAATGTTTGTTAAAATAATGATTCAATAGAGATATCATCAACGACTTTTTAAAAACCTATTCTGATTTTTTTCAAAGTAGTCTTCGAGCATTTTTTGAAATTTTTCTAAAAAGTCTAAATATCGCCCGGTAATTGCCGGTGAAGAACATTTTGAATACAAATATATTTATGGATATTTCAGCCGTTTCTGAACCGATTTTGATCAAATAAAGTTTATTCTGTCATTAAAATTGTATGTTCTTTCGAATTTGACAGTCAGTTTTTCATTATCTCACAAAAAAAATATCGGGGGGCACTTCGGGAAATACCAATACTCTTTAAATTCTGCCTCATTATCGACATTACCATGTCAGGAAAACAAAAAGTAAAGTTGAAACAGCACGTAGATTCAAACGGGCAAGTATCATTCAAATAATTTTCGAACAAGGAAGTTATATTGCCGACAAAAATCGATACAAACGTGGCCCTATACAAATAACACTATCAATATTTGATATTCCCTTATTGTCATGGTTCTCATTCTGGCAGCAGGAATACAACACTATAGAAATGCGCGTACAGACACGATAGGATAAACTAAAGTTCAACATTAAAGTGAGGCCTGTAAAGTGTCAGATATTGCCCAAAATGACATTAGAGACTTCAATCCTGTACCAAAATCATTGTTCGATATGTCCGAATGATTTGTAAAAGTTTCATTGAAAAAGAACACTGCTTTCCTGGTTAAAAAAGCGAACATATGCGTCAGCTTTTACAACGGACGTTTATGAGGTTTATGACCGTTTGTTAACGCTTTTGAGCTGAATGATAGATATCGTCATACTAAAGGGGCATTTGAAAAAATCTAACCCTATTTTATTCTTCTCTTACCATAAGCTAAACAACACGGTATAAAGAGAAACGAGGAAGCTCCAAGTAATTTTCGTGGAGTTAGACACTTTACAGGCCTCACTTTAATTATTCTTTACCATGTTTACCAGAAGCAAGACGGATGGAGGGAGGGCAAAGTCCGAATTGAACATGTTATTACTCACATCAGGTAAATAGTTTTGCCTTAAATGGTTATCTTCCTTAAATAATATAAATAAAATGGAAAACTATAATTGTTCACAATACCTCTACTAATTATTCCAGACAGGTGAAGAAAATTAATAATGTATTCGCGTCGTACATGCATGTTTTCAGCTATCGCCCACATCATTCACAGAAGTACGCATCTTCATTAACAACTAGATCCAGCAAAGCCCTTGTGAGTTAGGCGAGCGATTGCCATGTTTCAGCCTTCTGCATGGGCGTCAACAGGCGGGGGTGCCCCCCCCCCCCACATTTGAGAGTGGATGGGGATTGCCCCCCCCCCCCCCCCCCCACACACACACACACTTTTCCAGATATGAATACTGTACATTATGTAAGTTTGATTCCATATACCTTGCACTACATAACATTCTGTGTAATTTTGTTTGTCTCAGGTATGTACAAAATCGCTCAGTTTCAAGCAAAAATGCTAAAGCTCCATGCAGTGGGAAGGGGACATCCCCTCCCCAGCTCGGTCGCTTCGCTCCATCGCAATGTTCCTCAACCTTTGAGAAGCTGTTGACGCCCTTGGTTTTCTATAACGATAACCGTGCTTCCATTTTTGACATTCGTCCTACTAGTACACAATCATAGTTACTAGAGCAATGCACCGCGAATTGCAAATGAGAAAATTAAATTGATATTGAAACTTTATTCACCAAATCGTCGGTTTTATAATCTGATCACAATACTAATAGGTACACTACTATGTGACACGTAGTCTACCTACACTGTACTTTATTTAAACATTGATACAATCTATGGGCATTTCTCTCGTTCATTTATACAAATACAATTTTATTCCATTATATTGAAACATAGATTACCTGAATTAGAATCAGTGAGTTATAATTATGGTAGATTTATTTATATCATTCCATTACATTGTAATGATTTTAATATCCGGAAACGTAAATGCCGTGCATTAGCATCAGTCATGTCAGTGAGTTATACGGTAGACCATAACACTTTATCCAGTCATTTGTATCGACGGGATTCCCCTTGTGTATTATTTTGTTAATGGTATTCCGTCATTGGAGTGGTTACTATAGAAACAGTATTTGCGCCAAATAATCCAGCAGCATAACCTGAACTAAATCCATAAAGGGGGTATAATCTAATGAGGGGAAGGGGTATGGATATATGGATAACTATGGGGTGGGAATTTGCCATAATTATAAAGAACATACAATTTTTTAATTTTATGTTGTTATGTTGGAGGGCACATAACGGAGTTCAGGGGAATACAGGAGCAGAGTTCATAACCGGTTGGGGCAGTAAACACGTTCTCTATACACCCCTTATACCTATATGTATACGCCTCCGTTATAATCACTTTACCAGCGCAGTATATATTAACTCATGCATAAGCATTTCATGTAATAATTGTGATTATTATGTTGGTATACCTTGCATCAAAGTAAGCCAATGCATGTTAATAATAATAGCCATTAGCCCGTTTTGCCTAACGTGCTAAAAATCCTCATAAAGAGCATGGGCGTCGATACTTACGTAATACCTATTCATGAGGGGGGATGAATGAATAGATCATCCCCCCCAGATGAATGGGTATCAATGACAAATCGACGCCTATGATAAAGAGTGTTTCTACTATACGTACAGCGTGTTCCATAATAAAAACGATGTGTTATCACACATAATCGCGATTAAAAGGCCTACCGTACATTTTGACATTTGGAGCAAATTATATAGGGCATCGGTGCTGTAAGACTTAATTACAAAAGTCGCGCTGGAGACGCAGCGTATAATTATATGAATTCTATAAATCCAATCTTCAGGTTGAATGCGTGGCAATACATGCATCGTTATAGAAGTAAATGTGTGAACTGCACCTTGCATACACATCATAACGATTGTCTATTATATGTCCATCGGGTGGCAATTGATGCAGTGACATTTGAAGATTTCATGTTTTGTACACAACATTGTTTATCACTGTATTATGTTCCCCTTTTTCTCCAGCATAGCAGGAGAAGCGTATAAATCAACTGAGGTTGATGATGTAGCTACATTTCACCAAGGAGGAACCTCCTTGATTTTACCTACACGTATACAGGGGCGGATCTAGCTATTTGCTAAGGGGGGGGGGGGGTTTGACCCAATGACGATGCGAAGCATATTCCATGAGCCGCGAAGCGGCGAATTTTTTTTGCTATTTTCATCCCCCTAAGTGATTTTTTCCCCCTTTTTTTCACTTTTTTTCACTGATACATTTTCACTTGGCAGCCCAAGGGGGGGGGGGGGGTTAAACCCCCTAACCCCCCCCCCCCCCCTGGATCCGCCACTGGTATAAAAACGCCCTGATATATCTTTTAAAGAAGGCTATGCATCGCATGAAGGAAGCAAATAACACATATTCCGCGTATCGTTTTCCCCTTTCATGGTGCGCGTGTACAAGGTCATGGAAAATGACGTAAATTGACTAAAAATAGAACGTAATTGATATCTTTATAATGTAATTTACTTTCCTTTGGGACAAATAAACTGGGATATCACTTAGTGTACATGCTAAACATGTTAGACCTTACTATTCGAAACTACACGATGCATGTAGGTTTTCCTGAAATGTGGTACATCAAATCGGCATAATTATATCTGCATAGACAAAAGTTGTTCCCAGATAAACATCACGCATTAATTTTGTTCCTCTTCTCACAACAGTAGTAAATCTACGGGGGTTGTACATGCCCCCAATAATTTGGAGACAATAAAACACAAAACATAATACTGTAATAGTAAACATTGAAGACAATAGAGAAATACAAAGGGTGTGCCACATTATATTATCTCTCGTAATACTTGGCGTACTTCCAATTGGTATGCCAACGCACGTTACTGTTTGATTAATTATCATTTGTATAGTGTACTTTGATATATCTACTGTCAAAGCAATATTATAATCAGGGACGTAGTTACGTGGGGTGCATGGGGGGAGGGGGGGGGGGGGGGACACGGGGCAATATTTTGTGTTAAACAAAAAATTACATGAGGTGTGTCCCCAAATCATTTGCGTGCCCCCCCCCCCCCCCCCCCCCCCCCCCTCCAAATCAGTCGGATCTCACTACGCCACTGGATATAATACATGGTGAATCCATACGAATTCTTAGGAATGAGGCTTGGGCTTTTGCGGCAAGCAGAATAACATTACCATGCTGTGTAAGCAGACAAGCTGGACATAAACAAATGTTTCCGTCAAAGCAAGGAGGTACTATAGTACTTCATTGGTCAAAGGAAAGATAATAGGAGAGGGGATATGTGGCTTCTCTATACCACATCATATCAAAATATACTTAAAGGGACTTAGTAACATTGTCCAAATCCTCAAAATAAAATTACTTGTTTTATTCGTAATAACAATAAAATCATGGGACAGGTTTCGGTTTTTCAAATTTCCCTTTCATTACAAAGATATGTACGATCGAAGTATTCAGATAAGAAAAACTCCGGTGGAGTTTTGAAACCGTGTACAAAGTGAGTGCAGTGAGTTAGTGAATATCACTTTGCATTTTCGCTCATTACTTGGCCATACAATGTCCATTTGACTTGAAATTTTCACACAATACCCTGTAGTGGGGGAAATTAGGGATATTTTGGTGCAACTTCTTCTAAAAGCACCAAATTTGGCCCAGAGGTAGTTCATACTATACTTCTGCGATTTCCGGTGGATGCCAAGAATGACGGCCCCTGGAACCGCCATAATGGTCAAAATTCAAAATGGCCGCCTTCGGAGGTAAGGTCAAATGTAGTTTCAAGCCAAAACGGGCTACAAAACCCAAATTTAGTGTAACTAAGTGGTTTCTATGGTCAGGGAATCTGATTATGATAATGTTTATTCGATTAAACATGAATGTCGCCTCTTTGGACCGCCATATTGGTCAAAATTCAAAATGGCCGCCATCGAAGATAAGGTCAAATGTAGATTGGAGACATGAGCCTTGGAGACAGTGTGCATCACTCATGCTTTAACATTAATCTGATACCCATAGCACATCAAGAGGTGGTCGGATTTTGCTTACCATGAGTTTTGTGACAGACATCGACTCGACTGAGTTTGACTACAAGGATGATAAGTTTAATAATAGGTGTCTAGTAGTATGTTATTTGATTAATCAGAATAATCAAGTTTGAAGAATCCCATTGTATTACATGGTAGTCGCTTGAATTATGGTTGGTAATGATAAGGGCATATAATTCTAACCTGATCCACTGAAAATTGTCTTGGGTGTGGTGTGTAAGCAACCCACATCATAGTTGAAGGAAGCCTTAATACGCCTCTAAACTAGTCAGTAAAACCACCCGATTTTCATTCACCATATTCTCCTAGTCGATCTTAATTTGCATTTGTCTCATGAATACATCTCACCCATCACTTGACCAATCGGGACATGGATGCCATATACAATTTTGTATTGACATAGCGGCCCCAGTAGGCGCTCTTTCTTATCTAATTAAAAAAAATCTTCAGAATTAATTTATGTGCATGCCCTGAAATTGCTGAAAACCCCTGAATTGCACAAACTCCTCTTTTTGTAGACCTTGTTGTAGACCTTATGCAGTGGCGGCCATATTGGATTTTTATCAAAATGGCGCATCCAGGAGGGTCATTTCACATTTCATTCAAACAAAATTGTCCCAGAATCAGATTTTATGTCCCTGAAAGAGCCTTAAATGTATGAACATTGGTTATTCTAGCCTCTCTTCACTTGAATCTACAATAAACCTATATGGCGACCATATTGGATTTGCACATAATGGCCCTATAGCGGGCGGCCTTTTACATGTACTCAAATAAACATTATCATATTCAAATTCTCTGACCCTATATAGAAACGCCTTAATTGCATCAAGTTCTGTTTGTGTAGCCCCTTTGTGCTTGAAACTACATTTGACCATAACTCCGATGGCGGCCATTTTGAATTTTGACCAATATGACGGTCCCATATGGCGCCCCTTCATGTTTAATTGTAGAAACATTTTTCAGAATCGGATTCTCTGACCCTAGAAACCACCTAATTAAAACTAGTTTTATTTTTGTAGCCCATTTTGGCTTGTAACTACGTTTGACCTCACCTTCGATGGCGGCCATTTTGAATGTTGACCAATATGGCGGTCTCAGGAGGCGCCCCCTCATATTTAATCGTAGACATACTATCAGCATCAGATTCTCTGAACCCAGAAACCCTCAATTGCATATTTGTTTCTGTTTTTGTAGCCATTTTTGGCTTAAAACTATACATTTTAACTTACCTCCGATGGCGGCCATTTTGAATTTTGACCAATATGGCGGTCTTAAGAGGCGCCCCTTCATGTTTAAACAAAGAAATATCATCAGCATTAGGTTCTCTGACCCCATAAACCCCTCAATTGCATATTTGTTTTTGTTTTTGTAGCCCTTTTTGGCTTGAAACTACATTTGACCTTATCTTCGATGGCGGCCATTTTGAATTTTGACCAATATGGCGGTCCAAAGGGGCGAGATTCATGTTTAATCGAAGAAATATTATCATAATCAGATTCCCTGACCCTAGAAACCCCTTAGTTACACTAAATTTTGGTTTTGTGGCCCCTTTTGGGTTGAAACTACACTTGACCTTACCTCCGATGGCGGCCATTTTGAATTTTGACCATTATGGCGGTTCCAGGGGCCGTCATTCTTGGTATCCACCGGAAATCGCAAAAGTATAGTATGAACTACCCCTGGGCCAAATTTGGTGCTTTTAGAAGAAGTTGCACCAAAATATCCCTAATTTCCCCCACTACAGGGTATTGTGTGAAAATTTCAAGTCAAATGGACATTGTATGGCCAAGTCCGATGGCGGCCATTTTGAATTTTGACCGTTATGGCGGTCCCAGGGGCCGCCATTCTTGGCATCCACCAGAAATCGTAATAGTATAGTATGGGCTACCTCTGGGCCAAATTTGGTGCTTTTAGAAGAAGTTGCACCAAACAGACCCTGTATCTCCCTAATTGCCCCCACTACTGTGGACATATGAGATAACAACAATATACATTGCATCAACCATTCATCACTTTGTGCACATGTCAACAAAGTTACCAGATCCCTTTTAACAATATAAATCGTGGGTCGTAACCCCCTCGCCCCAGGATCCGCCTTCGAGAGATACAGTGACGCAATATGCTATTTTAGGGAGCTGTTATTAGGCTGGCTGGGAGGGAAGCGACCGAACCCTGGGGATCTGGGGATCGGGTGAATTATTAAACCTCTCCCACTTTTCTTAGGACTGAATTGTGGGTATTGAAAATGGATGTTTAGATAATACACCACATACATGCCATAGAAGTTGTTGGTTTGTATTTGATAAGAAAGCTTCTGTCTACGAAACCTTTAGAAAATATACCGTATTTGAGATGTATTGGGGGGGGGGGGGGGTCGTGGGGGTGGGGTGGCGGGGGGGGGGGGGGGGGGCCCGAGCTGTAGCCCCAAGCTGCCACCTAGTTATTCGCATATTCGTGCATCTATTCGTGCATATTATACATTTAACATTTCACCGTGGTTATAACATGTATACTGTGTGAAAGTATGAGCCGTGAATAATGTACATGTTTGGAGTAGGGAACAATAATTTCTGTCATGTGTTCGGCTGGACAGGTGAGAGAGATGAAGAATAAGAATAGCAAGTTAGCTACGCAAACGCGAACAAGTGGAAGAGCGTTGTGAATAGACTTATCCTGTTGCCGTCTGACGTCTGAAACGCATATTAAGTTTATACATGGTATACACTTGACTCCGTGAGACCAAGGAGTTACTATCGAATAGTAACTCCTTGGTGAGACAAAGGGTTAAGTGGACTTATACAAGTGACGGTATGAGCAGAGAGGTGGGAAGGACAGTCTTCCCACCTCTCTGGTATGCACGGGCGTAGACATGACATTGATACCCATTCAAGTGGGGGGGATGATCTATTCATTCATCGGATTACATCCCCCCCAGTTGAATAGGTATTACGTAACTCGCTACGCCCGTGCTGGTATGAGAATGCCATGGTTTATGTTCGTGCGCAGGGGTAATACGGAAACATGAATTACTCATAATTCTGATTTACTTCCCGTACGCAGTAACGCGGCGACGCCCACAATTAGTAACATAAGTAAACGAGACGATTTGAGTCAAGTTGTGTACAGTACTTCGTGCAGTCACTTTTGCATGTTATGGGGGACAAAATGCCACGATTTACATCAGCTTTGTAGTTAGTACTAGAGCAACAACGATATTGGATCATTTGGCAATGTAATTATGGATCTAAGATCGCGTTTTTGAAAGACAGGGTTGTCAGTAATAGGATCAATGTTCACATCGATGTCAACAGTTCAGTACAATAGCCGCGACCGTCGCGCCAGCTTTATTTTCTATGTTTGGTTGTAGCAGACGAATCTCCGTATCACGACAAACAGTGTTTACCGCACATGCTGCATGCGGAGCGAGAAAAAAAAAAAACACGATTGTGCATATTTACCATGCAATAAAATCAATGAGGCAGTGGTGAAAAACTGAAGCCCAACACTGTTAATATCTCGGGAGCATGATATTACGAAACTTACTCCAGGGATATGGGATATGATGTATGTGCATGTACATTGATTGTTCGCTGAATTCTACCTGCGCCTGAAAATACTGGACGTGTGTTCTGGACATATCATATTACACGTACTACATACAGTAGTTGAATAGAGAACGTTATGATTATGATTCGTAATTCGAATTGATGGACTCGGCTTGGATTTCAAGAGCAATTGGCAGCGTTTGCATAATACTGATTTCCAGATCAGGTAAAGCGTTATAATGTAACAATTATTGTTTGTTTGTAATCTTTGTATACATGTTGCTTTGTTTCCCATTACTAAATAAATTACATGATATAAATGTCATAATAATATAAATACATGTACATGAATTTTACGGCAAAAACAATGTCAGCATCATACAAATGATATTTTATGAACGTGTTAAAATATTAAATTGGTATAGTATCATTATTATCATTATTAATAATAATAATAATAATATGAACATTTATATAGCTCAGCTATACTATTATTATTATTATTATTATATATTATTATTCTTGCTATCATCATTATTATTATTGTCGAGCCCACCGAGGTGGAGGGAGACTCAGGGATCCAAATAACGTCCGTCCATCCTCCGTCCGTCCGTCCGTCGTCCTTGACACTTACCAAAATTTGAATAACTTTCCAACCCTGCATCTGTTTGTAACCAAACTTGATTGGTAGATCTATGCCCTATATTGACCTCCATGATATTCTGGGGTCAAAGGTCATATAAGTAGGTCAAAGGTCAAATGATGATAAATGTGAAAGTTTTGGGGTAATTGAGTCTATTAGGGTTGATAACTTTCCAACCCTGCATCTGTTTGTAACCAAACTTGATTGGCAGATGCCCTATATTGGCCTCTATGATATTGTGGGGTCGAAGGTCACATACGTACGTCAAAGGTCAAATCGAATGTTTACCTGCAAGACTATGATGGTTGATAACTTTCCAACCCTGCATCTGTTTGTAACCAAACTTCGTTGGCATGAATGTGCGCAATTGGGCGAGACACATTACGGCTATCGCCTTGTTATCATTATCATTATTATTATTATAGGAGATCGAAGGGGTGGAATTTGGGGCGTTAGAGGAACTAAACGTATGTGATAGGGATGGGAATTCACTGTAATGTACATTGTAGTGTTTGATATAATTTACAAATATCAATTTGAGGTATTTTATTTTTGTTTTTCATATACAGCTTCAATGGGGAAGATGTATTTGTCCAATACTACCCAATTCATCATCATTATCATCATCATGCATATCATCATCATAACCACTATCATCAGCAACAATCACCATCACCACATTATCATCATCATATCATCATCATCATCACCCTCATTATTATCATAATTACCATCATCTTTATCCTCCAGACTCCTCCTCCTCCTCCTTCTCCTCCTCATCATCATCACTATCTCCATCGTCGTGAATGGACAATACATGTCAGTGGCGTAGTTATAAGGGCACGGAGAGGCACAATACAGACTGTCCCAGAAAAAACGAAACCGGGTTTCATGGCAGAAATGTTATGTTATAATGAATAATTTCCTTGATGATATATATATGTTTGAAAAGCTCTGTGTCTCTTCTTTCATTTGATATATAACTTATGGCACATAGTTCACGCATGACTGAATTAGAACGATGGAAAGTGGTGTTACCAAGATTCTATTTGCACGCAGAAATTGCAAGTTTGGGTGAGGTTTTGGGGTGAGTTTTAAGGGTAGTAAACGTACTTATTTTGAAAAAGGACAAATACCGCATACAAATTCATAATTTTATCTTTAATATGACACCTCATGATTTATAAATGATTTATGCCAGAGAACGAGTACAATGAAAACATGCTTGATTCCAGCCCAAATGAGTAACTTTCCTGATCTAGCCTGTTTCCCATGTTTTCCCTGATCCCCATGTTTGTGTAAATTCACTCATGCATCAAAGTCCATTGTCAGCTGCTAATTCAGGAAAGCTGAGCGACTTCTTACTCAACTTTCACTCAATAGACCGCTTCTGTAATTGTATGCAAATATTATGCGTAGGACGTCAGATTCCCCGTTGGCAAGCTTAACAATAGTAACTATGTCCGGCAAGCTCCGGCAAACTTAGCTTGCCGGAGCTAGTTACTATTGTTAAGCTTGCCAACGGAGAGTCTTACGTCATACGCATATTATTTGCATACATTACAGAAGCGGTCTATTGGACAGAAATCAGTCATGTTTTAATTGTACTCGTTCTCTGGCATAAATCATTTATTTGTTTAGCATGAGGTGTCATGTAAAATATAAAAATATGAACTTTTATGTGGAGTTTGTCCTTTTTAAAAATAAGTACGTTTACAACCCTTAAAACTCACCCAAACTTAAAATTTATGCGTGCAAATGGAATATTGGTAACACCCCTTTCCATTGTTCTAATTCAGTCATGCTTGAATTATGTGCCATAAGTTGTACATCAAATGAAAGAAGAGACACAGAGCTTTCCAGACATATATATATCATCAAGGAAATTATTCATAATGACAGAAAATTTCTGCCATAAAACCCGGTTTCGTTTTATCTGGGACAGTCTGTATGTCCCCTCAAAACTTAACAAAACAAATCAGTCGGACGGTATCAGACCACGCGGCTACTACTAATACTCGTGTCCATACAAGCCCTTGATGAAAAAATATGTTTTTGAGGGGAAAGAGCTCTGCTTTATTGATGAGTGCAATATTTCCATCACTTCTAGTCGTATATTTCCTCTTGGGTTCACTAATTTTGGAAATAATCAATGTTGTTTATAAACCACTGTCCTCTTTTCGACTGAATTCTGGAGGCTGCCATGAAACGTATTTTGATTGGCACTACCAAAGGCGGATTACGTAACCAGTGGCATAGCAGCAGATTCAACAACAGCGGTTACATAAACCGTAAACATGCCAGTGGTAAAAATGCCAAAAGAAATAATGCCAGAGGTAAAAATGCCAGTGACAAAAATGCCAGAGGAAAATATGCCAGTGATAAAAATGCCAGAGACAAAAATGTCAGTGGTAAAAATGCCAGTGACAAAAATGCCAGAAGTAAAAATGCCAGTCACAAAAATGCCAGAAGTAAAAATGCCAGTGACAAAAATGCCAGAGGTAAAAATGCTTCCCAATGTGGGTGTCCCTTGACTTATTCTATTCGGGGTTCATCCATACTTGGACAAAGCCCTCCTCATAACATGATGCTTGTAATGTGCACTTAATAATCTTCCAATTTCTAAACAACTTAATCAAAAGCTAAGTAACTAAAGAATAGTTAACTGTATATTTACATATAGACAACATCTTTATATCTGGATATTACAAATCCAAAAGCATCCGGGGGCTCCGCCCCCTGGACCCCCAATAAGCTTCCCAATGTGGGTATCCCTTTACTGATGCTATTCAGGGTTCCATCAGTATGCTTGCAATCTATGTATCTATAAGGCTACATTTTATCTTGGACAAAGCCCACCTCATAACATGATGATTGCAATGTGCACTTAATAATCTTCAAATTTCTAAACAGCTGCATTCAAAAGCCAGGGGCCCCAGGCTCCCCCCCCCCCCCCCCTCTCAGTCATAAAAACCCAGGCACGCTGCTGGGTTGTCGCTTCGCTCCCTCGCCAGAGATGGTCAAACTGACGTATCATCCCCCCAAATGGCGAGAAGAAATCGATGCCCTTTTGGCTGCCCAATGTAAATGCATTGCATTAATTATTTTCTTTCCCTAAGTTGTGCCCCCTCCTAGCTTTTCAACTGTAATATGTGACATAAGGCAGGGGTGTCGATCCGTTTTTGAGATTGGGGGGGGGGGCGAAATTTGAAAATTTTTCCAGAGTGACCACTGAGAGAGCTAAAAGCCCCACATTGGCATGCCCGGAAGTTTTATTATGCGCTCATTGAAAGTGTCTTGATGGCTCGAAGACCTGACTTTGGGGGGCACCCACATTTGGGGACAATAATGGGGGTCCAGCGGGCGGAGCCCCCGGAAGCTTTAATATTTCAGACATTTGCTCCTAGCATGGGTGTTAAAATTGTATAAAATAGTAAACCTACTCATAACGTATTTTTAAAGGGCATAGCGAGGAAAAGACTGAGCCTTGCATGAGATGGATCCACGTGATCATGTATATCCATCGATATAGTCTAGGGCATTGGGCTCCCATGAAGCTAAGCAAGGGCGTCAACAATTTCTCAAAAGTGTAGGGGAGACATTGCGAGGAGACGAAGCGACCGAGCGGGGGAGGGTGTGGGAGGGGGTGTCCCCCTCCCACAGTAGGGAGCTTTTGTATTTTTGGGCGTGAAATTGTGCGATTTGGTGCACACCTGAGACAGAAATTTCACGTAATATGAAGTATATAGGTATGGAACCAAACATACATAATGACAAAGAGAGGGGGACAATCTGCTCCTTTTTTCAAATGTGGGGGGACATGATATTCCAATTTGATTTGCGTTCAGCGCATATGTACCGAGATTATTTTATTTTCTGTGACGGTGTGCTATCTATAGATAAGGGTTTAATAAACTTCGTTTGAGGTGTGCGTTTGAGAAATTACGCTGCCCAACACATTTCAAAAGGTGAGTTCCCGCAACCCAAATGAAACTTGCAATAATTATGAGAAACTGTATGCGCGCGAAGCGCGCGGCAAAAAAGAGATTTACAGTCCTTTTCAAACTAAAAAAACGGCTATTTTGAAGATTAATTATTGATAAATGTGTCTTTCCCCTCTTTGGCATTATATCACTCGATTCTTTTCTTCCTCATTTTCGGAATTATTGGGGGGGGGGGGGCGAAATGATATGTTCGCCCCCAATATTTTCATTGGGGGGGGGGGGGGGGGGGCGACCGCCCCCCTGCCCCCCTCCCCCCCCCCCCAGGATCGACACCTCTGACATAAGGTCACATTTGTGACTTATACCGTGTTTCTAATTCTAGGCCCCGTTGAAGAAAGAGATATAATTAATTGAAAGTCAGATAATTGCGCATTTCAAACAATCAGATCTACGATTTTATTCACATGATGTGACTTACAATCGACTGTATCTCTTTCTTCAAGTGCAACGTGGCCCAAAAATGGTATTGTGAAGCGGCGGTGGGAGTGCAGGTAGATAGTCAATTTTGCACCCATATATAACAGTCAAACAATACCGTACTTCTATTCACGTAACTTCCAATCCCGAGCATGTCTTTTTCATAATTTATCTTTTTAAAAGGTGAAATTTTCAATGTCATGAATAACAAAATAGCGCAAAATAATGAATATGATATATCAATTATAAAATTTTTCAAAAAATGGGTTGTATGATTTATTTGTCAGTGCACGGTAAAAATGTGATCAAAGGTTTTGACTTGTGATATCTTGAAGCATGCTTGAAGCAATGAAGTATGTATCATGCGTGCATCATTCCACTGTTACTTTCTGTCATTCTCTCTGTTTTCCTCATCAACATTCCACAGCTCACACCACTGACTATAGAGTCCAGTTCATTTCACCCCTGTCAAGTTAATCACACGCTGAACAAACACATACCATTGTTCTACATGCCTTGGAGAAAAATTACTCAAGTCTTGGATAGTAAGCAAATAATTACCGTTGGTGAAGGTGATGGGACAAACTATCACTTCCGAGGCGATCTGGATGTAGCTATCTTTCCGAAGCGAGCTGAAGAAAGATAGCGTATACATTCAGATCGCCGAGGAAGTGATAGTTTGCCATCGCCTGAAACCAAAAGGTGATTATTTGCTTTATATTCCACATCAGACTTCTAGATCTAGTATAGTAGTAGTAGTCTAAGTACTGTGTTACTAGGTTTGATCTACTTACCAACAATGTTATTCCAATTTCGGTAACAGGGTAACTCCATGACAATTCCATTATATTATAACAGTTCAAAAGTCAACGGTAACTCCTTGGAAATTCCAAAAGTTAAAACGCGAAATGTAAACTCCCCAAAAACAGTTCAAAAGTCAACAAACGCGAAAATAGTCTCCCCAACACTTGGTCTATATAGGCGCTTTCAAGTCCATGCCAGACAGTTCGTCAAAATGTATGCTTCCAGCATCGCAATAATCTTGGAATACTTTCAGGCTGAACTTAAGTTGTCGCTTTGTATTTTTTCTTTCACTCTCAAGCAAAAAAGTGTCCATTTCAGCTTCGTTAAAGAGCTCAAATCTTACGTCTGTGGCCGCCATTTTATAGTAGAGCAACAAGCAATTAACACTTTTATAACAGCAAACGGTGTAATGTACGATACGTATACAGTGCATAGCGTATGCATGCAGATACTACGTACCCGTATGCACAACGTATAAAATTAAACTTGTAATTCGCGCCACATCACCGCGGTGGTGGCCGCCTGCTGCTGCGTGAATTGAATATCTACACAGTGCAACGCACTTTTACCGAATATCTAGTGAGTGCAACGCACTTTCACCCAAGATATCTACACAGTGTAACGAACTTTTCTTCTCCCATCAATGATGGGCGAAACTATATTTCCTCACGTGATTAACTTTTTTAGTATGTGGAATATAATACTTTATATATATGCTACTCTCACAGAAGCAACATGGTGTCATGTTTGTACTGTTGAGTCTGTCTCCTAGTAGTACTATCCATGGTATTACAATAACTTGTAGAACTAGAGTTATTACATATTATTCATAACTCCATCATCATTACGTTTTGCACTATCAGAAAGCTCATTAATTTACCTTTAATATGATATCTCATTTGCAATGATTATGCTCCATGTGTGTGTGCATTACAGGAAAACTCTCAAACTTGATGTATCGAAAATGCATCAAATTTCCCGAAACCAACGCAAACTGGCCAGAACTGGCATATTAGCGCCCTCTTTGACCGTGTAGGTATGCCCGGTTAGCATGTTATCAAACGACAAAACGTCGACCTGGCAACGCGTCATTTTGAGCCCCATACATTTAGAGGTACTACACACACCTCAATCACATAGTCATTATGAATGGGGCATTATTTTATTGACAAATTAATACGCTTCAAGATGATGTTGAATTTCATAATGATTATGTATAGTAAAGTACCAAGATATCTCTACAAAAAGTCGTTTTTGGATGCAACGCCTTAAATTTCACACAATCAAATGCATTTTGTTTACATTTCGCTGTCGATCCTCCCCAATATTCACCTTTATTGTACCTACCCGGCTTTCATAATCATTCCAAGTGAGGTGTCATTGGAAAGATAATTAAACAGGCTTTGTTCTGATACCATATTCAACAGTATCTCTTCATTGTCAAGATATTCATCGTCGAAAGAATTTGATTATGAGAAAGACCGTGATATGAGTGTCAGACCTTTCGACTGAAGTTTGTTGGCGCATTTTGTGACATTTCACTTCTGACCTTCCCCCGTTCTCAAATATACTGCGCATACCCCGTACTCGTGATGCTTACGAATCTGGTATAATTTTAAAGAGGTATACACACTTTTTCAAGTGATACTAAATAAATAAATATAATCGATCAAAGTTGAGTTTCCGAACTTTTTTTGAGGGGTTTAGAACGCCATAATTTTTGGAAATGTGAATTTAATGTTCATATTTATTTAATTCCTTCTTCCGGTTTAGCTGTACTTGAGTTAAGAAGCATTCTTCGAAGGCACGAATAAGGAAGTTCCCTTCAAGAACGAAGCAGGAGGGATTTTTGTTTATTGCAAGGCACGCCGATGTGCAACTCAACTTCATTGTTTACCAGACCATCATAATTCTAAATTGTTATATAATTTATACTGATCAAGTATTCATTACATTTCATTTAAAAGGATCTAGTTACTTTGTCCAAAATCCTCAAAACCATTTTTCGATGTTTCCCTTTCGCTAAAACTGTTTAACTATTCACTGAATAGTCATAACCGTGTACAAAGCCAGTGCAATTAGTAAATGAATATCACTGTGCATGTGCGCTTATTACTCCGCCATATAGCATCCATTTAACGTGAAACTGTTCACACATTACTTAGTGAACATATACGATTATAATCAAACATGTTGTATCAACCATTCAACACTATTTCAATTTCAACTTCATGATTGTCAATACCTTGTTGTATTCGTATTATTAAACACATGTCAAACAAGTTACTAGATCCCTTTAATTCTCCCTCCCTTAAAGGGGTAATTCAGTTTTGGTAAAGAGGGCGCTGCACAACACACTTATTTCGTGAGGTATTGAAAAACTGAGTGTCGAATATGAAAGAACGTGCAATTTTAATGGTAGAATAAACTTTATTTGGTCAAAATCGGTTCAGAAATGGCTGAAATATTAATGAACATATCCGATCGTAATAAATCTGGGCCCCAGATTTATTCGATGATTTACAAAAAAAAATTAAAATGCCTACACTTTTTCAAATATTTTCAAAAGCGGTTTTTAAATAGTTGTTGATGATCTCTCTATTTAATCAGTATTTCAACAAAACATCACATGCATACTTTTGTATGAAAAATTGTTGAAACCAATGTTATTTTAGAGAGTGCCCTCTTGTGTTTTAATGGCTCTTTTTGAATGATAACAGGCTTTTTACTTAGTTGTTTGTAATTTTGTATACCTTTCGAGCATGGTGGAGTTTTAATATTATTAGTTTGTAATGTTACTGTGCAGGTTTTGGTTACTAAAGTTCAGCCTTACCAAAACTGTACTACCCCTTTAAAGGGACATTCCCTCTTTTGCAAGCCAAATTTCAAAAGTTGCGAGGTTATTGTCTTATATGACAGAAAATGTCATTTAATAGCATGCCTGAAAAAATTAGGGCATAAAATCTGTTTTTCGTGGAGTTATAGACCTAAAACTAATAAACCGTCGTCTAATTTTAATTGTGCATTATACGTATGTTCACCCAGTGAGGAAGTTCGTACACAGATTCCACGAAGTACAACAACGCTGTGCGTGACCCCTACGTGACCCGCGCTAGCTACGTGACCAGCGCACAAATAAGAATAGCATGACCGCACACTAGGCAAAATAACCAAACCTCGCTTAAACTGACTACATGTAATTACATATTCTTCATTTTTGAGATTTTTTTCCGTGACATACCTTTACAAATGTCGGCTTCACAATATCTTTACAAGAATAAGTACAATATAGTTGTAATATTATGCTAAATCATTTTATTGACCGATATATAGTCTGATGGAGGGACGCATTCGTTTTTCATTCGTAGAATCCAAATTATAGGGCTGTTCGATCTGATTTTGTTTGTGTGTTTCATTCATCCCCATCCGTCAACTGGAAACTGTTCAGACGTTTTGTAAAATAGAGACTGTCCCTTTAAGCTTTTATTAAAGGGTGACTAAATTAAAGAATAAAAAACGCTTTGGTTAATCTATGATAATGAATACATCACATATCTGTTGACTATTTCATGTACATTTTTGTCATATTTTTTATATTAATTTTTCTATTTATTTTTTCTACCTGCTCAGCTTCACCCCTGAAAAACCCTGCCAGAAGCTATTGTCTTGACTTCTCTGACCTCATAATACCATTCCATCAGTCAGCTAGATGAACAAAAGACATTGGTATGTCAACTGACTACCAGTTTTAAGCTGTTTACAATAGTATTGTAAGCTTTATACAATGCCCACTCACCATGAAAAGAAGGTTTCAATGAAATACGTACTCAGTGGGTGAGAACATATCTTTTGTAAATGTTTATCTAGCTGATCGGTGGTTGAATGGTATTGTGATGTCAGAGAAGTCAATTGGGTAGGGTTTTTTTAGGGGTGGATCTTAGCAGGTAGAATAAAAAATAATAGAAAAAATAATATAAAAAATATGACAGAAATGTACATGAAATAGTCAACAGATATGTGATGTATTCATTATCATAGATCAACCAAAGCGTTTTTATTTTTTAATTTAGTCACCCTTTAAGTGTAGAATGTTCTGCTATGGCATGGATATAGGAGTATTCTTCCATAACAATGTAGGAGGGGATGCCTGGATGTGTGATTGCAAGGCACCACATCCCAACTTCAATGTTAATGAGACCACTTTTGTCATTGTTCATTATTCAGCACGTCCCTCTTGTGTACATTTTTGTTAATACAGTAGCCTTTCTTTTACAAGTTTTACTTAACTCATCCTCACGTTATAGCTTGGAAACGTTTTCTGTTAAGGCAACACATTGAAGGAGATACATTGGGCCGTATGCATAAAAACAAGCAATTGCTTGTGCTAGCCTTTTGCTTGAATCGGTATGCACACAAACAAGCAATTGCTTGTAAGCAAAAGCTTTTGCTTACAAGCACAAGCAATTGCTTACGGCTCGTAAGCAAATGCTTACCAAACAAGCAATTGCTTAAAACCGTATGCATAAAACGAACCTTTTACTTGTCTTGATAAGCAATTGCTTGCGTTTTTTCAAGCACCTCTGGACCAGCTTGAGCTCTTGCTTACTCAGGGCATTCGCGTTTAAAGGGACTTAGTAACATTGTCCAAATCCTCAAAATAAAATTCTAATTCTAGCGGTTCCTTTATACCTTGTTGTATTCGTATTAACAATAAAATCATGGGACAGCTTTCGGTTTTTCAAATTTCCCTTTCATTACAAAGATATGTATGATTGAAGTATTGAGATAAGAAAATCTCCGGGCGAGATTTTCATCCCTGTACAAAGTGAATGCAGTGAGTTGGTGAATATTACCCAATATCACTTTGCATTTTCGCTCATTACTTGGCCATACATTGTCCATTTGACCTGAAATTTTCACACAATACCCTGAGGACATATGAGATAACAACAGTATACATTGCATCAACCATTCATCAGTTTTTGCACATCTCAACAAAGTTACTAGATCCCTTTAAGGATCAAATTTGCATACCGTTTCAGGATGATTACAAGCTCCTTATTTCAGAGATTATGTTGTGATTTCATATTTAATCAAATTCCTGTTATTTTAGACTTTTTACGGCAATTTTTGTCCATCGATCTGCACAGAAACCCCCCTGATGCTCTGTGCTGTTTCATCGCTATTTGTGTAAGAAAAAAATACTACCGCCTGGTCGGGCACGAAGCATTGTTGTCCTGCAGTGCGATGTTCGCACAACCGTAACGATCCTTTGTCCAACACGTAAGCAAATGCTTGGCAGTGCAAGCAAAAGGTTTGAGCACAAGCAAAAGCCTGTGCATATGAATTCAAGCAATTGCTTGAACTTGATCTTTTGCTTGACAAGCTCTTGCTTGTGCTTAAAGCAATTGCTTATAAGCAATTGCTTGTCTTTATGCATACGGCCCATTATGCCTCAGGAAAGATGCAGGATAGGTGTGTGACTGCACGGCACCAACAGATTACTGCCACCTGAATTAAATGTCAAATTGTCAAATTGTATATTACTATCAATCAATTATTATTTGCTTTTATCTTATTATTATTCCCGTTATAGCTTTATTTGAGTGTAGAAGCTTTCTGCTGAGCCGAAAATGGAAGGAGTATGTTTAAGGAGCGACCTAGCTGGCGGGTCGTGTCGTTGTTTTGGATCGCCTCCTGTCTTCGATATTTCAAAACCAGAATTTTACAGGACCATTAGTACCACTACTACTACCACCACTACCACTACCACTACCACACCTATGAGTACTACAGTATATACAAACGGTAAGATTAATTTCCTATTTACTATGGAATCCTTTATTGTTTTTTTTAATTTTTTAAATTTAATTTTATTCCATTCGTCATATAAAAACATACATAATTATAACATTGATATTTACAGAGAAGTAAAGAACATACAAACAACATAATGAAAGATAAACACACAATGCAATTATATATACGAATGAGGAAACCGGCAAGAAAGAACATTAAAGTGTCATGTGATGCAGCTGGTCCCTTATGATATAAAAAAGAATGTTACTCTAACCTAACACTTAACACCTTACAACTAACAACTAACAACTAACACCTAACACCTAACACCTAATTGCATATGTAAACACATTATAACATGATAATCACATAAAACGCAATTGTTTGTATCTCCGTTTAAATGTATTCAGAGTTAGGCTTGATTTTACATGAAGAGGACATTATCGTTAATAATATCGCTAATGATATTCGTTTGTCTCGCAATGTAAGGTCAACAAGGAATCTAAAAAGATCACGACGTTTCGTGCGCCGCTGCAACACTTCGTCAGGTGATACAAATATGTTTGTATAAATTAGTCACACTGAAAATAGACAGTTCTAAAAATAAGCTGGAATGTCTATTTAGCAGTCGATTCGATGTCTTTCTTTCTGTGCTGCAGGGGCGTAGCTAGGATTTTCAAGGGGGCCTTGCATTTTCGTGAGGGGGCACAGGTTTTTTTTTCACTATTATTGAATTGCCGAATATGAATATTTACCTTAAAAAAGGACAGAACTTTGCAGATTTCCATTTTATCCAAATTTTCCTTTTCCCATGTCAAATTCGTTGATCTACAATCATGATTTCTGTGTGGGCGACGCGGTCCTGTGGGTAAAGACAATTTGTGACCATACACCACAAAGCGACCGTTAATGTCGCGGTGGTAGTTTCTCTGTTATTAGCTTAAATACTCAAATATAAGGGTATCATGAATTAGGGTATCCTAATCTACCTTCTGAAATATTTCATCGAATCACAATGATGAAATTACAGCTCTTGAATGGACGCCGATCTTTGAATAGGCCCGTTTTATCCCTTACTTTAAAACTGCTTTAGTCATGTCCCAAGTATGTGACGCTCTGTTTGAGAGGGTTTGTTTGGTCTGAATATGACAAATTAAAGGTGTTGACTTCTACTTCATTGTCATGTGAAAATCAGCACGATCATTTTTATCGACTGTACGTGCCCTCCAACCCAGGCCTCGTCGTAGTTGTGGTGAAACTTGTCACATATCGAGCTCTTTTGCCATTTAAATCCATTAATGTATTCATGAATTGAATTGTTTCAATTAACATTTCATCACTTCATCCATTGATGAATTATTGAATTGAATTTATAATTAAAATTTTCAGGAAAGAAAAGGCATCCGGAAATTTATGATATTATATTGTTCTTTTTAGTTTGTACTCATGATCACATATTTTGAAAAATTTAATGAATATATATTTGGTTTAATAAAGCAAAACAATTATTATTCTATCTGCGCTTTAAAGGTGCACCTGTAAAGTGTCAGATATTGCCCAAAATGACATTTGAGACTTTAATCCTGTACTAAAATCATTGTAAGATATGTCCGAATAATGTGTGAAAGTTTCATTGAAAAAGAACACTGCTTTCCTGGTTAAAAAGGCGAAAATATGCGTCAGCTTTTACAACGGACGTTTATGAGGTTTATGACCGTTCATAAACGCTTTTGAGCTGAATGATAGATATCGTCATACTAAAGGGGCATTTGAAAAAATCTAACCCTATTTTATTCTTCTCTTACCATAAGCTAAACAACACGGTAGAAGAGAAACGAGGAAGCTCCAAGTAATTTTCGTGGAGTTGGACACTTTACAGGCATCCCTCTTGAATGAATTGTCTCAAAATAAACTTCTTTCTTCTTCTATACAAAACGAGAAAATACTAGTGGGGGCTCTTAGGTCATGGGGTGTGCACTTCCGGAAAAAAGCGTGAATTTTGGCACACAGGTAGTTTCGACCGTCCTTTTCAAGAAATTTGATGGAAGCAATTTTGCACGGCCCATTCTTGGCCGCCATCTTGACTTTCAAAATGGCCGCCAGCTGGCACCTGTTTTTATCAATATCTCAGCAACTAAAACAGCTAGAGAGTTATTTTCAGTGGTTATACCCACATAATGGGGGCCAATGAATCACCTGAATCGAATATCAAGACTTCAAATGGCAGCCATCTTGAATTTCAAAATGGCCGCCATCTGGCACCTGTTTTCATCAATATCTCAGCAACTAAAACAGCTAGAGAGTTATTTTCAGTGGCTATACCCACATACTGGGGGCCAACGAATCACCTGAATAGAATATCAAGACTTCAACTGGCAGCCATCTTGAATTTCAAAATGGCCGCCATCTGGCACCTGTTTTCATCAATATCTCAGCAACTAAAACAGCTAGAGAGATATTTTCAGTGGCTTTACCCACATAATGGGGCCAACGAATCACCTGAATCACATATCAAGACTTCAAATGGCAGCCATCTTGAATTTTAATTGATATGCCTATCTGTTTGTGGTCAACTTGTAACAATTTACCACTAGATGGAAGCAATAGACCGCTTCTGTAATGTATGCAAATAATATGCGTATGACGTCAGACTCCCCGTTGGCAAGCTGAACAATAGTAACTAGGTCCGGCAAGCTCCGGCAAACTTAGCTTGCCGTCAAAATTGACGTCATTATAACATCTTTAAACGACCATTTTCCACTTTTTATTTTTGTCGTAGGAAAGACGTAAAAACGATGTCATTATAACGTCGTTCAAAGACCATTTTTCAGAATGTATTATTGTCGTATAGAAGACAAGATAACTACGTCTTTATAATGTCGTTTAAAGACCATTTTTGCCATACGGGTTTATGTCGTATCAATAACGCTATAAAGACGTAAGTTTGATGTCTTTTCAAGACCAATTTTTTGCCATCATTTTTTGTCGTATGGACGACCTTTTTACTACGTCATTTTGACGTCTTTCAAAGACCAGTTTTTCCAATTATTTTGTATCGTATAAAAGACGTTACAACGACGTCTTTATTACGTCTTTCAAAGACCTTTTTTTTTCACTTTTTATTTTGTCATAAAAAAGTCTTATAATTGACGTCTTTATGATGTCGTTTAAAGACTATTTTTGCCATTATGGTTTGTGTCGTACGACGACGTTAATACGACGTCATTATGATGTGTTTTCAAGACTAGTTTTTTGCCATCATTTAATGTCGTATGGACGACCTTTTTACAACGTCATTGTGACGTCTTTCAAAGACCATTTTTTCCAATGCTTTTTCGTCATATTAAGGATGTAAGAACGAAGTCATTATCACATCAATAAAAGATCATTTTAAAGTATTTATTTTGTAGTATAAAAGACGTTATAATGACGTCGTTATGATGTCTTTGAAAGGAACATTTTTACCATTAAGGTTTGTGTCGTACGGACAACGTTTTTAAGACGTCATGTTTACGTCTTTTTAAGACTATTTTTTGCCATCATTTTTTGTCGTATGGACGCCCTATTTACGACGTTAATGTGACGTCTTTCAAAGACTATATTCCAATTGTTTTTTGTCGTATGGAAGGACGTAAAAATGACGTTAATATTACGTCATTTAAAGATCACTTTTTCAGTATTTATTTTTGTCGTATAGAAGACGTAAAAACGACGTCTTTATGATGTCTTTGAAAGACCATTTTTGCAACTAAGGTTTGTGTCCTACGGACAACATTATTAAGACGTCATTTTGACGTCTTTTCAAGACTATTTTTGCCATAATTTTTTGTCGTATGGACGACCACTTTACGACGTCATTTTGAAGTCTTTTCAAGTCAAGTTTTTTTGCCATCATTTTTTGTCGTATAGACGAACTTTTTACTACGTCATGTTGACGTCTTTCAAAGACCATTTTTTCACTATTTATTTTGTCATAAAAACGTCTTAAAATTGACGTCTTCATGATGTCTTTTAAAGACTATTTTTGCCATTATGGTTAGTGTCGTACGACGACGTTAATATGACGTCATTATGATGTGTTTTCAAGACTAGTTTTTGCCATCATTTAATGTCGTATGGACGACCTTTTTACAACGTCATTGTGACGTCTTTCAAAGACCATTTTTTCCAATGGTTTTTTGTCATATTAAGGATGGAAAAACGACGTCATTATCACTTCATTAAAAGATAATTTTTAAGTATTTATTTTGTAGTATAAAAGGCTTTATAATGACGTCTTTATAATGTCTTTGAAAGGACCATTTTGGCCATTAGGGTTTGTGTCGTACGCACGACAATATTAAGACGTCATTATGACGTCTTTACAAGACTAGTTTATGCCATCATTTTTTGTCGTATTAACGACCTCATTACGACGTCATTGTGACGTCTTTTAAAAAACATTTTTTCCAATTATTTGTTGTCGTATAGACGACGTTATTACAACGTGATTATGACGTCTTTCAAAGACATTTAAACAATTATTTTTGGTGTATGGACGACCTTTTTATGACGTCAATAAGACGTCTTTATGTCGTCTAAATGGCGTAATTTATGGTACAAATTGACGTCTTCAAGACGCCTTTTCGGAAAAAGATACATCATTATCACGTCAAAATATGACGTCTATATGACGGTAAACGCGTGTGCAAAATCTTCACTTTTTTACGTGAATTTACGACGTCTTAAAGATGAGGTACACAAGGTGGAAATGACGTCAAATCCAGACGTAAAAATCACGTCTTCTATTGACCAATAAGACGTCTTTATGTCGTCTAAATGGCGTAATTTATGGTACAAATTGACGTCTTGAAGACGTCGTAAAGACGCCTTTTTGGAAAAAGATACGTCATTATCACGTCAAAATATGACGTCTATATGACGGTAAACGCGGGTGCAAAATCTTCACTTTTTGACGTGAATTTACAATGTCTTAAAGACGACGTACACAAGGTGAAAATGACGTCAAATCCAGACGTAAAAATCACGTCTTATATTGACCAATAAGACGTCTTTATGTCGTCTAAATGACGTAATTTATGGTACAAATTGACGTCTTAAAGACGTCGTAAAGACGCCTTTTCTGAAAAAAATACGTCATTATCACGTCAAAATATGACGTCTATATGACGGTAAACGCGGGTGCAAAATCTTCACTTTTTGACGTGAATTTAAGACGTCTTTAAGACGACGTGCACGACGTAAAACGACGTAAATTTGACGTCATTTTTACCAGTGTTTGCTATCCGGGTTGCCAACGGGGAGTCTTACGTCATACGCATATTATTTGCATACATTACAGAAGCGGTCTAGTATGCACTTCCCATTTTAACCGCAATCTTGAATTTCAAAATGGCTGCCATCTGAAACCCTATTTTCTCCAATAACTAAAACAGCTGGGGAGTTTATTTCAGCCGGGTACACTCACATTTTCTGGGTCAACGAATCACCTGGATCGTCTTTATAAGCTTCAAAAAGTAGCCATCTTGAATTTCAAGATGGCTGCCACGGGTAGCCTATTCAATTATGTATCTCAGAATAAAATCAGTCAGTGCATTTCGATGGGTATGCCCATCTTAGGTTGGAAGCAATTGAGCAATGTTGCTGATATATAATGATATAAAGATAATCTGAACAAAAAAGAAATCTACTTGACCATTCGATTGATTAAACAAAGTTATCGGGTAGGAGGTAGTTCAAAAGAGAATCAATGAGTGTACTAACCTACCTTTTGAAAAGCAGTAACATTCATTCGACCATTATTTGCCAATGTTTCAGTCCCCACTAATGAAAACTAACTAAATGGAAAAAGTTTGAACATTTTGTTGACCATACAAATGTTAATTTCCTAATATTCGGTTCTCATCAACAGCCTTCGTCAGCTGTGTATGACCTGACCGTTGACCTTTCTTACAAAATTATCAATTTTCTGATCGTAGACGTCATCAGGGAGTTTGTTTCGCGCACTGTCTCTGTTCAATGTGGGTTGAAATGCCAGGATGTATACATGCAGATATCTTCCTTCACCCTTTTTGTACTGTGCCACATTTCCGAAATGTAGACCTTTTGCCAGTCCGACCATCAGGTCGGGAGACTCAATGTGGCCTATTTTGAGACACTCCAGAGAAACGAATTGGGCGTCGGTGTTCCAAATATCTGGTCTTGGGAGATTGCTACGTTTCTTTCACTTATGATTCATTGCATAGGGCTGTTGTTTGATTCCTTGCAGCCACATGGCTAGTAGTCCACCCTTGGCATGGAATTACAATGTGTCTTTAAGCAGTACTAAGATTTGGTGTTTTGTTCTTGTCGACTTTAGATACACCCTAATGCCCGATTACATTGAAATTCAGTTGATTGCATCTGAGACTTCTAATATCAGGTCGGATGAGTGTCATTTTGAGCATTGCGTGTTCCTCACAGTGGGGTGATCCTTCTGTAGCTTTTTAAGCCCAAATATAGTTGCAACACACATAAGAGAGACTAGTAATATGTTATCATCTGGACAGCCAAGGGATGGTGATTACAATAATGGTAACAGTCACTCCTAATGTTTGTTAAAATAGGTAATTAGAGGTGAAATGAGACATTGGACAGTGTGAGTTGCTTTCCGTTAACGTTCAGGCTACAATCAAGTTTGATCACTATCATGACTATATTAAAGTGTCAAGGAACACTAACGCCTTATCCTTCCATTCGTTAGGGAACTAAACGTGTACTCCTGCACAAATTGTTTCTTGAGTTTAGGATGAGTGTCATTCATGTAACAATACCACCAAATTTGTGGTTTCGGTGCATTGTCAATGTCTATTTTTTCAAGTGTTTCATTTACAAATATCATAGGATGGGAGTGAGAGGGAATATTATTGCTGCTTCATGGATTTGTTGGTAAAAGATCCATTGTAGCGAATGTATGTGGACCCTGTATGTGTACATGTTCTTGCAGGGGTTAGAAACCTGGCTCACAGACAAACTGGTCCAGACCTATCCTATTATATCTCCTCGTGTGTAACAGACATGTCACCACGTAGCCAACTCTCGATTAAGCGTAGAAGCAGATCGAGCGTGGACACGTGGAAGACGAGAGCTTTGATCATTATGACGTGACTTTACGTACATTACCTGCTTAAGTTCCCATAGACAAATCAACACTTGAGGACACAATTATCTAGAGTATTTATATAGGACCAGCATGTCTGAATTATATTGTCCATCTCCTGGAAGAATGTCTACGCTGCGCAAACCGATACTTTGTCTATACAGTGTAACTTTTAGCGAGCAGATTCATATAGCGGCATGACACTCAACACCAAATTCCAGAAATAATTCGCGCAGGAGTTCATTTATCCGGACTTAGCGTTCCTTATCGAGGAGAGGGAGGGCATGTGGGTACTGAATTATGGTAGCTTGGAAGATTTATCGGAGGGGAATTCACACAGTTGGTTTGTATAATAATTTCACCTCCAGTCACCCCTGTGAACATTGTAAGGAGTGATCCATACTTTGTTAATACCGATCCATATCCATCCCTTGACTCTCTCCAGTTGTGGCTAATCTAATTGGGCTTTTAAAATGGGCCAAAGCCAACTAGATAAACCCACACTTAAAATGGACATATCGTTATACCCTACATCAAGGGTGCCTCAAAAGCTCTTTGAAGGAATTTGGCATCAAAGTGTATTACAAGCCGTCAAGAACATTACACCTAACATTAGCATGGACAAACTACAAAAGGATGTTTGCAAAGAATCACATAAAAGAGATACGGAGCTGTCTCTCAAAACCATATTTGTGGAACACTGAAGCAAGAATTCATTCAATACAATGATTCACAAGATGGCTACCACCCGACATTTTAAAAGCAATCCACGTAATTCATAACCACTCAAATTAACTGTGTTGTAGTGTGATCTGTAATAAAGATCTAGAGTTGAATACAGTTCCCAGGGTGGACATCTTGAAATGTATGATGGCTGTCATTTGAAGACGTTATAAAGTCGATCTAGGTCATTAAATGACGCCAACAATGACGGCATAACCTCTGACATTATAATCCAGATAGTATAGTTTCTGAAATATTAACCCCTTGCCTAAATAAAGGAACTGAGTGTGCTATACGCACAAAATATATGGGAATGTCAAAATTTTGAAGCGAAAAAATGATATCAGGTGGTGACCATTTTGAAATTGAAGATGGAGGCGAAAATGGCACTTGATAAATTGCTTCCAACCACTGTGGGTGCATCTGACTTAGGTCTCTTAAATGTACTCCATGTTAATTATTGTGAACACCAGACTGCATACCCACAGTAATGTACTCTGTTGCTTTGTTAGTCTCGCAGATTTGAATCAAATCGATATAGACTTATCATGGCGGCCATATCGAACTACAAGATTGCCCAACCATTTCAAGTCTTTTAAGTCAATCCAGGTGATCTGTTGACCCCCAAAATGTGTTACAAAAGAACCCTCCAGCCATTTTAGTCTCTGAAATACACACAAAATAGGTTCCAGATGTCAGCCATAATGAAATTCACGATAGCGGCCAAAATGGGTCTTGCTTATTTACTTTCAACCTCATGTTTCTTTCAAAGACAGACAAGTCGTTGCCCCCAGCAAAAAGGCATATCAACTAGATAGAACTTTGTACCGTTTTTAGTTTCTGATATAAAGAGTTAAATGTGCTAATCCCGATGGTGGTCATCTTGAAATTCAAGATGGCTGCCATTTGACGCATTTGAGGTGGATTCAGGTGATTCGTTGGACCAAAAAAAGTGGGTATAGCCGCTAAAATAATGCTTTAGCTGTTTTAGTTTCTGAGATAAAGGAGATGAATGGGAAGTTCATAATTGCTTCCAACCATCTATTGGTAAATTTTTACAACTTGACCACAAACAGATAGGCATATCAGTTGAAATGAACTCTGTAATTGCTTTAGTTTCTGAGATGGAGTTAAATATAGGCTTCCCATGGCGGCCATCTTGAAATTCAAGATGGCTGCCATTTGAAGTCGTGATATTTGATTCAGGTGATTCGTTGGCCCCCATTATGTGGGTATAGCCACTGAAAATAACTCTCCAGCTGTTTGAGTTGCTGAGATATTGATGAAAACAGGTTCCAGATGGCGGCCATTTTGAAATTCAAGATGGCTCCCATTTGAAGTCTTGATATTCGATTCAGGTGATTCGTTGGCCCCCATTATGTGGGTATAGCCACTGAAAATAACTCTCTAGCTGTTTTAGTTGCTGAGATATTGATGAAAACAGGTGCCAGATGGCGGCCATTTTGAAATTCAAGATGGCGGCCAAGAATGGGCCGTGCAAAATTGCTTCCATCAAATTTCTCGAAGAGGACGGTCTAAACTACCTGTGTGCCAAAATTCATGCTTTTTCCGGAAGTGCACACTTGGTCTCATATATTGACCTAAGAGCCCCCACTATACGTGTAATTTGTGGAACAAATATGAATTGTTATACCAGTAAATCACAATTAAGTGAATAAATCGATTACAGATTTGTTTAAATCACGTTTTTCCCACTTCGAACCCTACTCTTCTATCTCTTTTCTATCGGCCTTTCTAAATACCACGTCTACGCTAGTTCCTAGCACTTCAATGAATACCTCATTGGAGGGTACTACTAGCACAGAGGGCACTGTAACATCTTCGATAAGCACTAATCAGTGGACGTGGTGTGGCAAGATCGGTAGAGCACGCGCTTTCTGATCTCGAGATCCCGAGTTCGAACCCTGCCCACTCCGTTTGTCCTTCAGCAAGACAATTAATCCACATTGCTGCTCTCTACCCAGGAGTATAAATGGGTACTTGGTCGGGTGTTAATTAGCCTTCAGCGCCCGTTGGGCAGCTTGGGCTAGTATGCTCCCCTGGGAGTTGAGATGGTGCACAAGATAATTGTGCGGGTTTGAACTGTACCTGATGACCAAGGGTAATAATGCGCCTCTGAATAGGCAACTAGATACATGGCGCTATATAAAAGCTATATATTTTAATCTCACCACCGTGTTTTTTTCATCGACTACAGGTTAGTCGCATATTTCTGAAATAAAACAAAATAAGGACACACGGTGATTGAATGTAATTTTAACAAACAAGCTATTTCACCTCTCCGTTCATCATACGAATCATATGAGAGTAAATTCCTTTAAATGTTTCCAATATTCAGTATAATTGATGAAGCTATATCTTCTTTGGAAGCGCCCCTGTGTAGTTGACAGAAAGAATACCATAATAATGAAATATATAAAGTCAGCAGTGGCGCGGGGGTAGGGAGGTTTTTCCATCCCCTTGCCGATTGGGAGGCCCCCTCCCCAAGTTATACCCTAGCTAGTCAGCGTGGAATGTTTCTTGATTGTGCTTGTACGTCATCTACCCCTACACCCGATCCACGACCATTCTCCCTGCTTGCCCCCCCCCCCCCCCCCCCACCACCACCACCCACTAGTGCATGTCTGGTACTACAATTTACTATGGTGTCCTATGGTGGCCTCAAAACTAGAGGGATCTAGTAACTTTGTTAACATGCGCAAAACTGGTAAATGGTTGATGAAAGGTATATTTCTGTGATATGATATGTCCATGCACTGAGTGATTTGTGACAATTCCATGGGAAATAAATGTCAAATGACCGAGTAAATGAGCAAAAATGCAAAGTGACATTCGCTATCTCATTGCACTGCCTTTGCACTTACTGGATAATTATAACTCTGGACACTTCCATCATACGTATTTTTATAACGGAAGATAAATTTTGAGCACTGAAAGTTGTCTCATGCTTCTTGATATCCGCTAGAGTTCCAAACAAATTTTGAGGATTTTGACAATGTTACTAGATCCCATTAAAGGGACTTAGTAACATTGTCCAAATCCTCAAAATAAATTTGTCATTCTAGCGGTTCTCTCATACCTTGTTGTATTCGTATTAACAATAAAATCATGGGACAGGTTTCGGTTTTTCAAATTTCCCTTTCGTTACAAAGATATGTACGATCGAAGTATTCAGATAAGAATAACAAAGTTAGTGCAGTGAGTTATTGAATATCACCATCCGAGTCCGAGTCCGAGTCCGAGTCCGGCACATGTGCAAATGAATAAATAAATAAATAAATAAATAAATAAATAAATAAGTAAATAAATAAATAAATAAATAAATAAATAAATACATAAATAAATAAATAAATAAATAAATAAATAAATAAATAAATAAATAAATAAAAATATAAATAAATGAAAAAATTAATACAAAAATGAATGAATGAATGAATAAATAAAAAATAAAAAATAAATAAATAAAAAAATTAATTAATAAAAATAAATAAATTAATTAATTAATAACAAAAAATAATTAAAAAAATAAATAAATAAATGAATGAATGAATGAATGAATGAATGAATAAATAATAAATAAATAAATAAATAAATAAATAAATAAATAAATAAATAAATAAATAAATAAATAAATAAATAAATAAATAAATAAATTAATTAATACAAATATAAATAAATAAATAAATAAAAAAATTAATACAAAAATGAATGAATGAATGAATAAATTTAAAAAAATAAAATAAAAATAAAAAAATAAAAATAAATACAAATAAATAAATTAATTAATTAATAAAAAAAAATAATAAAAAAAATAAATAAATAAATGAATGAATGAATGAATGAATGAATGAATGAATGAATGAATGAATGAATGAATAATAAATAAATAAATAAATAAATAAATAAATAAATAAATAAATAAATAAATAAATAAATAAATAAATAAATAAATAAATAAATAAATAAATAAATAAATAAATAAATAAATAAATAAATAAATAAATAAATAAATAAATAAATGATATATTGATATATAAAAGCTGTGAAAGAACTTCCTTCCCCTTAGAATATTGCTGCAGAACTCGCTGCGACACCATTAACCGGCCTATGTTAAAGGGATAGTTGAGTTCTGGTAGAGAGAGTACAGTTTTAGTAAAAACTTAATTTTAGTAACCAAAACCTGCACCATTACATTACAAACTAATAGTTATTTTGTGTAGCGCCCTCTCTACCAAAACTCAACTATCCCTTTAAGATATCTATACAATTTGAAAAAATAGAAAACATAAATAAATGATATATTGATTGATATATAAAAGCTGTGAAAGAACTTCCTCCAAAAGTAAAAACACGGAAGACAGTCCAGGGCAGGCAGTGGACTTACTACTCCGTGATCCGATTTGGCTGAAATTTATGTGAGTGATTCGATATATTTGAAAATATTGTGTGAAATTTTGATGAAATTTTGGCGAGTGGAAACTGAGATATCCGTTTGGATACGAAACTGCATTAGCGCCAAAATTCCCCGGTCTCGTGCCGGACTCGTCGCCGAGTCATCGAGTGACGGGCCCCGAGTCCGAGTCCGAGACCGAGTCATGAACCTTCGAGTCCGAGTCCGAGACCGAGTCCGGCACAAACGGACTCGAGTCCGGTCTCGAGTCCGAGACCGGACTCGAGTCACACATCACTGAATATCACTTTGCATTTTTGCTCATTACTTGGCCATGCAATGTCCATTAGACTTGAAATGTTCACACAATACCCTGTGGACATATGAGATAACAATAATATACATTGCATCAACCATTCATCACTTTTTGCACATGTCAACAAAGTTACTAGATCCCTTTAAAAGAAGAGCGTATTGGAAAATTCATTACTTTGATAATTAAAGTAATACTATTAGATAACCACTTCATACTATTAACAAAATTCAAACTTTTAACTTGTCCCAATTTTAATTTTGTTGAAACATAAATCATCAAAGAGGAATGGAACGATCTTCAAAATCCAATACGTCACTGAAGCAATACAATACGTTTATACTGAACATCAATGTAGGCCAATCTACTAAGTAAAACCATACATGAATATAAATTATAAACATATTAATTCATTATTTTATTCCTATTTGCTCGCTACAAAAATATAGAACATTAACAATAATATCCACAATATCAACAATAAAATTACCCGAAATTGGGTGGTATATTTTGATACGATCAAAATAATCTGAACAAATTTAGTCAGAGAATATTATTGTGAAATAAGTACCCCGGCTATCGGGCTATATTACATATTCAATCATTGTATATATATTGTATATTTTAAATACCCCCCTTCTTTTTTTTCTTTTTTTAAAGAAGTCATTCATTAAATTATACTATAAGTGTTTATAGATTAATATTATGATATCATTATTTTGATGTCCATGCATAACAATGTTGTTGTTTTCAATTGATTTCTTGAGATCATGTTATTTATATAACGTTTGAATTGTACTCAAGATAAATTATATGCAAAGTGAATTGTTTATGCATGAGTTATATACTTATGAAGTTTAACATATTATCTTATATACATGTAACTGATATGATTATTGCTACTTTGATGTACATGTTTTGTTCTGTCCACCCTGCCTCATGTCATTTTGAAATGGTTTATCCGTTTCATTTGTGACAGTGGACCTGGGTCTCTATGTTTTACATCTTGTGTTATTCGTTTGAATTTAATGAAGATGATACATACATACGGTATATACCCCTCACAAAAAGTTCCGCAATTCAAGTTTGAGCGTTCATGTCTCTCCTATTACTTTATTACCGTTCATGAATTTGATGTCATTAGAAAGCTTGTATTCTCCCCTTTACATTGATATGACATCAATACCTAATAATACTCTAACGCGACGAGGGGGGTCTAGGGGGGGTATCCCAGGCCATTTCGTAAAAACACGTCCGTTCGGCTCCCACCCGCCCTCGATCGCCGCCGGGCGGTTCGACGGACGGGCGGCGTCTCAAACTCGGTATCGTAGCGTATCACCCTTCGAGTTGCGGTCGCGATCGTCGTCGGGATGGCTAAGAGGAGCATTTCGGGGCCGGCTCTTCCCTCCCCGGAGGGAGCGTAATTATCAGCTCGGCCCTATCCTCTTCGCCCCCGGAGGGAGCGCGTTATATTAGAAAATACGCCCCTTTTCGATCGCCGCCGGGGGAAAAACCCACGTACGACGCTTCGAACTATGCTTCGCCTATATATCCGCTCGAGTCGCGCCCGTGATCGCCGTCCGAGTAGGTAATATTTGATTTTACAGGGGGAGTGAATTCGCTGGCTGCAACCGCGAGCTTCCGCCTCTGGCCGAGCTATAATTTTCGTCGCTGGTCGAGCTATAATTTTTGTCAGACTGTCTACCTAAACGTGCTTTGCGGACTAAAACAATGCCAAATTCGGGTTCGCGAGCAAAAATTACTTCTAGCACCTACAATGAATTGTAGGTAGTTTTTGTTTTCAGCTTAAAAGGACGCTTTTTGACGAAAATATAGCGACGAATAAAGATTCGCCAATAATGACAGGCTGCAGTCGACGTATCTGACTCTGTCTGAGTGATTCCATCGGCGACGAATATTTCGCCGAAAATGACAGATTTATCGTTGTCGATCGAGTCTGGTAGGTTAGTTGATTGATAACATAGCTATGACCTTTATGTCGGCCACGAAATTAAAAAAATTACCCGTTGTTGAGTTTTGCGCATTATTTTATTTAAAAAATAATTATGCAGATCGAGCTGCCGCGATCCGGTTTGACCCTAATTTCAGAACCTCACGCCGACGGTACGGCGTCGATTCCGATCCGGCTCTGTTGCACGTGTACGCGTAGCTGTACCATAGCTGAATTGCCATTGAGTTGTGTTGCACTGCATGAAAATGAAGCCACATGTGCATTCAAAAATTAAATCGTTAGTTTTCAAGATAATTAGCATTACGTACACAGGGAATCTAAACGAGCTATTTTGTGGGCCGCTGGCGTGGGCCGCTGGCGTGGGCCGCTGGCGTACGTGGGCCGCTGGCGTGGGCCGCTGGCGTGGGCCGCTGGCGTGGGCCGCTGGCGTTCTGTAGAAATATATGTAGTTGTACATATGTATTAGAAAATATTGTGTGCCAGGCAGCCACTCATTTTTATTTATTTTGTAACACAATGTTCTTTTCACTAAAGTGACCACTATTATATGAACAGATGCAAGGTACATGTATAATCAGTGGTGAACCCAGGATTTTTTAAAGGGGGGGGGGGGTTATTTTGTAAAAATTCCCAAGCGGAGACCAAGTTCCATTAAAAGATTTCCAAGCTGAGGTCAAGTACCTTCAAAGTTGAAAACCCCTCTCAGGGAGGGCGGGTGGCCGGTGTCCGTAAATTTTGTTTCGAAGCCGAGGCCGAATACCTTCAAAGTTGAAAACCCCTCTCCGGGGGGTGGTTGGGGGGGGGGGGGGGGGGGGTGTCCGTTAAAAAATGTTGAGACCGAGACCAAGTACCTTCAAAGTTGAAACGCCTCTCAGGGAGGGCGGGGGGGGGGGGGGGGGGTGTCCGTAAATTTTGTTTCGAAGCCGAGGCCAAGTACCTGCAAAGTTGAAAACCCCTCTCCTGACGGTGGTGGGGGGGGGGGGGGGGGGTGTCCGTTAAACAATTTCGAGATCGAGACCAAGTACCTTCAAAGTTGAAACGCCTCTCAGGGAGGGCGGGGGGGGGGGGGGGGAGGGGGTGTCTGTACATTTTTTTCGAAGCCGGGGCAAAGTACCTTCAAAGATGAAAACCCCTCTCAGGGGGGTGGTGTGGGGTGGGGGGTGTCCGTTAACAAATTTCGAAGCTAAGGCCAAGTACCTTCAAAGTTGAAAACCCCTCTCAGGGAGGGCGGGGGGGGGGGGGGGGGGTGTCCGTAAATTTTGTTTCGAAGCCGAGGTCAAGTACCTTCAAAGTTGAAAACCCCCCTTAGAGGGGTGGGGGGGGGGGGGGGTAGTTTTAGTTTTAGACAGTCGAGACCAGGTTTTAGACAGTCGAGACCGTTTAAAAGAAGTCTCGAGAACGGCTAAAATTAAAAAAAGGGGGGTTCAAACCCCCCCAAAAGATCCATTTTTTGGTCAAGGGGCGGGGGGGGGGGGGGGGGGGGGGGTTGAACCCCCGCTAGATACGCCTACGGCTCATACTGTAGTTTGACAGAATACAGATTGTGCTAATATAATGGTACAAATCCTCAATTTTAAGGTAATCGTGCAGTTGGTGATACAATAACATAATTTGGCACAAAGACAAATAATGTGTCACAAATGGTTCATTTTATAATAAAAGCAACAAAACAGCTCAGAGTATAGCTTGATGGGACATACGATACAAGCAACGGATTATATTAAAGTATAGCTCTATATGGACACAAATTGCTTCTTTTCTGATACATGCACTATACTTAGTACAAACATGCCAGAAAGGGTACAAATTGTCCAGTTTCGGATACAAGCTCAAATATTGATTACGCGAGCAAACGGTGTAAGAGTTTGATGTCGCGACAAACGCAAAATGGCTGCCACAGCAAAGAGCGCCCGTTTAACGGGCGCAAACAGCTAGTCTACACTCAGTAATACTCTAACGCCACGAGGGGGGTCGCGCGTGCTTTTCCAATGGGCCATTTTCGAAACGCTCGCCCGCTTTCCGCGGCGCTCCTCGATCTCCGAGACCGAGACGAAGCCACGGGCCCGGTCTCGGAGCTGATCGTAGTCGCTTTCGCGACTCCCGGCGTCGTCGAGATCGACGTGAATAAGCTCCGTAAGTTGCTCTAATTTATTCATTATTCATGACGCGCGAGTCGCCATCGATTTTAAAGAGTAGCCTGGATAAGTACTAGCCATCGTTCCCGTGCGACCGAGCTTCGCTTTTCGATGAGCGCCACCCGTTCGCCGGATTAGTAGATATCGGGCTTATGAATATTCAAAAGGTAGGGTCTTGGACCCTTTCTAGCGGAGACTGTATTTACACAGCTAATTGGTTTGCGGTGACTTGCAACACTGAATTGCGCTCATTGAATCGCGTGGATAAGGACAACCTATGCCTTGGCGTGCAAAGGAGCTACATTTACAGCGAGCGGTTCCAATCGACGCATTGTTATATATGTGGCTTACGATAATCTTCAGGACCGCGAGAGGTGCTCCGCATAATGAGTTTATTTACATAGCGATTAGTGAGTCTCTGGCAGGCTTCGACACTGAATTGATAACGCGTGGATACTGATTACCCATTTAACCACGAAGCCGCTCGCTACACTCTTTACTTGATAAATGAGATAGCGTGGCAAATCCGAGGATATTTGTTTGGTCGATGGTGAAGCGAGTTTTACAAATGGAAGGGGAAACTAAAGACATTTTGTACACGGAGCTGTGACTATTAATTTTTAGTAGGTTTTGAGGATTTTCATCCGAATTCGGTTTACTGGTATCACCCGTTTATGAACAGCAAACTCAAGTATATCTTGCAAGAGTAGTCAATAATAATTGAGGTAATTAGATACTCCCTGCTTCCAAAGAAATGGGAACAGGCGGCTGGCTGAAATACTCCCTTCGGAGTGGAAATGAGCACATTATGTGCAGAAACGATGTCAATGTGTATCCATTAACCGAGGTAATAATAATCGTGTATGAGCTATGAGCCTTGCTATGAGCTACGGGAATAGCGCTATATAAATCACAGTTATTATTATTATCATTTTAATTTGGTTATATAACTGATTATACTATGTTTGGTATTATTTTGTTGTAGAGAACGGGTGAGATGATTCAATATTGTATTATTTATTCTTAATTATTCTAAGTTATATCCAATACCGCGTGCATTAGTGATTATTCACGGGGTGACTGCATTAAAACAAAAATAAATGATGGTTGACAGGATAAAAAATGCTTTTCTCTCGAAGCTTAATTGCTCCTGAGAAATGACGCAATTGATATCTTTATACTATTCAAGCACTTGAAAAAAAGAAAAGGATGGGGTCTTGAATTCACTTTGTATTCTAAGGAATAATAATCAATGCATTTAGATACTCTCGGCTTCAGAGAAATGGGAACGGGTTTCATTAGCACTGTGTGAGCTGTGTGAACAGTACAGGCGACTTGGAAAATGTGCATTCCTTTTGATTTATAAACAAAACAAAATAAGGCTGACAGGATAAAGAAATGTTTAGAGTTTTCTCCGGGAGCCGGTGTTACTCAAGAAATGACGGAATTTATAATATTTGTACAATATTCAATAACTTAAAAAAGAGGAAAAAGATGGGGTTTTGAGTATCAAATTATATTTAATTGAATTTAAACACATCTGTTCTGATAACCGTCATTCTGCGATAAGATTTTTGAGACCGAGACCAAGACAATAATTGGTTAATTTATGTACAACGGGAATGTTGGTGATAAGCAGGGGCGCCGGGGGATGTGGGGATGGGGGGGGGGGGGGGGGGGGGGATGTTACTGTTTTCCACCGTGGGCGGGGGGGAGGGGCATCGCCCAAAATAGGGGAGGGGGATAACTTAACTCAGTTTTTATTTTGAATAGAACAGTTTGATAGAATAAACAGCAACAAATTAGCTATAAGTACGTGTATAAATCTAGGGATAGGTTCAGTATTAGTATCATTGTTATAATTTGGTTATATAACTGATTATAATATGTTTGGTTTTATTTTGTTGTAAGGAACTGTTGATACAATACAATGCATGGTTTTGATTATTCTTAATCTTCTGAATTATTTCCAATACCGTGTGCATAAGTGATGATTTTCACGGGGTGATTGCGGACCCATTTTGATATATAATGCAGCAACAAACTAAACAAAAGAGGTTTACAGGATAAAGAAATGATACAAATTTTCCCCGGGAGCTTGCTCCTCAAGAAATTACGCAATTTATATCTGTATGATATTAAAGCACTTGAAAAAAAGGTGAGGTCTGGAATTATCAAATTATACAAGTATCCAAACGGATATGTGTTATGATGAAACTGTTTTGCGACACGATAATAGGGGAGAGGTTTAATTCCCCCTCCGCCGTCCCCTCCCCCCCCCCCCCCCCCAAAAAAAAAAAATAAATAAAAAAAAAATAATAATAATAATAATAATAAATAAATAAATTTAAAAAAGGGGGGAGATAACCGTTCGCAGGTTTTTATTATGTAACAGCTCAAAATATACCAGTTAAAAAAAATAGACAATGATCTCTTCATTGTACCAATACTTCATTTGGAGATCGTCGTGCAGATTGTGATACAAGCTCAATATTTGACACAAAGACCGATAATGTGTCACGATCCGTTCATTTTGCGATACAAGCAAGGAAATAACCATAAATATAGCTTTAAAGGACAAGAAACACCTCAAAAAAGCAAAATGGCTGCCGCAGCAAAGAGCGCCCGTTTAACGGGCGCCAACAGCTAGTCTACATTCAGTAATACTCTAACGCTACGAGGGGGGTCGCCCGTGCATTTCCAATGGCCGTTTCTAAAACCACATCTCCTCTTTTCCCGGCGCTCCTCGATCGCCGCGACCCGGACGGGTCGACGGGCCAGGTCTCGGAGATGCTCCCGTAGGCATTCCCGACTCCCGGCGAGGTCGGGATCGACGTCCAGATGGCCCCGAAGTTCCTCTAATTTATTCATTATTCATGACGCGCGAGTCCCCATCGATTTGATAGAGTCGCGTGGATAAGTACCAGCCATCATTCCCGCGCGACCGAGCTTCTCTTTTCGTTGAGCGCCACCCTTTCGCCGGATTTGTAGATATCGGGCTTATGAATAATCATGAGGTAGGGTCTAGGACGCTCTCGCCAAGGCTGTATTGACACAGTTAATTGGTCTTGTGGTCAGTTTATACACTGAATCGAGCTCATGAAATCGCATGGATAAGACCAACCTATGCCTTGGCGTGTCGTTAACGGCGAGCGCATTCCTTTCGAGCGATTAGTATCTGTGGCTCATTTAGAACGAAGGGGCTCGGACGCTCTCGCCAAGGCTGTATTGACACAGTTAATTGGTCTTGTGGTCACGTTATACACTGAATCGAGCTCATAAAATTGCATGGATATAGGCTACCTATGCCGTGGCGTGCAAGAGAGCTACATTAACACCGAGCGCATTCAAGTCGACTGATTGGAACGTATGTGGCCTTCAGGGCCGGGGTCCTTGGTAGAGAGAGATTATTTACATAGCGATTAGTCCTGGCGGGTTTCGACACTGAATTTATAACATGTGGATAGTGAGTACCTATTTAAGCACGCAACAGCTCGCTACACTATTTACTTGATAAATGAGATAGCATGGCAAATCCGAGGATATTTGTTTGGTAGATGGTGAAGAGAGTTTTTGCAAATGGTAGGGAAAATAAACATTTTTTCAAATGGTATATAGGGGAAAAGACATTTTGTACACGAAGCTGTGTCTATTAATTTTTAGTAGCTTTCAGCGATTTTCATACGAATTCGGTGTATTGGTAAGACCCGTATAGGAACAGCAAACTCAAGCATATCTTGCAAGAGTAGTCAATAATAATCAATGCATTTAGATACTCTCGGCTTCGGAGAAATGGGGACGGGTTTCATTAGCACTGTGTGAGCCTAATAGTACAGGCGACTTGCTGGAATACTCCCTTAGAAGGTGGAAAATGTGCATTCCTTTTGATTTATAAACAAAACAAAATAAGGCTGACAGGATAAAGAAATGTTTATAGTTTTCTCCGGGAGCCGGTGTTACTCAAGAAATGACGCAATTTATAATATCTTTACAATATTCACTAACTTAAAAAAGAGGGAAAAAATGGGGTTTTGTGTATCAAATTATTCATGTTTCATATTTAATTGAATTCAAACAAATCTGTTCTGATAACCGTCATTCTGCGATAAGATTTTCGAGGCCGAGACCAAGACAATTGGTTAATTTATGTACAACGGGGATGTTGGTGATAAGCAGGGGCGCCGGGGGATGTGGGGGAGTGGGGGTTGTGGGGGGGGGGGGGGATGTTACTGTTTTCCACCGTGGGTGGGGGGGGGGGGGGGGGGCATCGCCCAAAATAGGGGAGGGGTATAATTCTTGCCCAAAATACGGGTGTGTGTGTGGGGGAGGGGGGGGGGGGGAGATAACTTAACGCAGTTTTTATTTTGAAAGCAAGGAGTCATGAGGGGAGGGCTACTTTACAAAATGCATCGTTGACCGGGAACACTTGATGTGGGGGGGGGGGGGCGGGAAGCAAGGGGGCGGGGCGGGGGCGGGGTAACTGTTTTCCGAGGCTTTCTATTAAGCGGGAAATGGGGTATCCATCACCAATAATAGAGGGTGCTTAATTATCGGCCAAAATTGGATGGAGGGGTTCACCGTTTCGCGGGTGTATTGTGTAAGTGGGGAATGGGGGAGGGGGTTTCCATAGCATGCAATTGCATCAAAATGGTTTAAACTACAGTTTGATAGAATAAACAGCAACAAATTAGCTAGAAGTACGTGTATAAATTTAGGGATAGGTTCAGTATTAGTATCATTGTTATAATTTGGTTATATAACTGATTATAATATGTTTGGTTTTATTTTGTTGTAAGGAACTGTTGATACAATACAACGCATGGTTTTGATTATTCTTATTTTGATTTATTAAGCAGCAAAAAACTAAACAAAACAGGTTCACAGGATAAAGAAATGATACAAATTTTCCCCGGGAGCTTGCTCCTCAAGAAATTACGCAATTTACATCTGTATGTAAATTGTCAAATTATACAAGTATCCAAACGGATATGTGTTATGATAAAAATGTTTTGCGATACGATTTTCGGGGCAGAGACCAATACAATTGGTCAATTTGTGTACATCGGGAGGTGGTAATGATGGACGGGGTGGGGGAGGGGGTGGGGGATGTAGCCGTTTTCCACAGGTGTGTGTGGGGGGAGGGGGTCCATCGCCCAAAATAGGGGAGAGGTTTAATTCCCCCTCCCTTCTCCCCCTCCCCCCCCCCCCCAACAAAATTAATAAATAAAAAATAGGGGGGAGATAACGTTCGCAGGTTTTTATTATGTAACAGCTCAACATATACCAGTTTTAAAAAATACACAATGATCCCTTCATTGTACCAATACTTCATTTAGAGATCGTCGTGCAGTTTGTGATACAAGCTCAATATTTGACGCAGAGACCAATAATGCGTCACGATCCGTTCATTTTGCGATACAAGCAACGAAATAACCATAAATATAGTTTTAAAGGACAAGTAACACCTCGAAAAAGCAAAATGGCTGCCGCAGCAAAGAGCGCCCGTTTAACGGGCGCCAACAGCTAGTCTACACTCAGTAATACTCTAACGCTACGAGGGGGGTCGCCCGTGCATTTCCAATGGCCGTTTCTAAAACCACATCTCCTCTTTTCCGGGCGCTCCTCGATCGCCGCGACCCGGACGGGTCGACGGGCCGGGTCTCGGAGATGCTCCCGTAGGCATTCCCGACTCCTGGCGTGGTCGAGATCGGCGTCCAGACGGCCCCGAAGTTCGTCTAATTTATTCATTATTCATGACGCGCGAGTCGCCATCGATTTTAAAGAATAGCCTGGATAAGTACTAGCCATCATTCCCGCGCGACCGAGCTTCTCTTTTCGTTGAGCGCCACCCTTTCGCCGGATTTGTAGATATCGGGCTTATGAATAATCATGAGGTAGGGTTTCGGACGCTCTTGCCAAGGCTGTATTGACACAGCTAATTGGTCTTGTGGTCAGTTTATACACTGAATCGCGCTCATAAAATTGCATGGATATAGGCTACCTATGCCGTGGCGTGCAAGGGAGCAACATTAACACCGAGCGCATTCCAGTCGACTGATTAGAACATCTTTGGCCTTCAGGGCCGGGGTCCTCGATGGAGAGAGATTATTTACTTAGCGATTAGTCTCTGGGTTTCGACACTGGTTTGTGGTGAGTTTCCACACTGAATCGCGCTCATAAAATTGCATGGATATAGGCTACCTATGCAGTGGCGTGCAAGAGAGCTACATTAACACCGAGCGCATTCCAGTCGACTGATTGGAACGTATGTGGCCTTCAGGGCCGGGGTCCTCGGTAGAGAGAGATTATTTACATAGCGATTAGTCCTGGCGGGTTTCGACACTGAATTGATAACATGTGGACAGTGAGTACCGATTTAACCACGAAGCAGATCGCTACACTATTTACTTGATAAATGAGATAGCATGGCAAATCCGAGGATATTTGTTTGGTAGACGGTGAAGAGAGTTTTTGCAAATGGTAGGGAAAATAACAAAAATAATGGTTGACAGGATAAAGAAATGCTAAGAGTTTTTTCTCAAGAAATGATGCAATTGATATCTTTATAATATTCAAGAAAGAAACAGATGGGGTCTCGAATTCACTTTGTATTCTAACGAATCTGTTATATTTATTATAATTATCATTTTATTTTGGTTATATAACTGATGTTTTTACAATACAATATTGTTGTGATCATGTAGATCTAAAACCGCGTGCGTGGTGTACCTAAATTATTATTCACGGGGTAACTTTGTATTCCTTTTGATTTATAATCAAAACCCCAAAAAGGCTGACAGAATAAAGAAATGCTTAGAGTTTTCTCCGGGAGCCGGTGTTACTCAAGAAATGACGCAATTTATAATATCTTTACAATATTCACTAACTTAAAAAGAGGAAAAAGATGGGGTTTTGAGTATCAAATTATACATGTTTCATATTTAATTGAATTCAAACAAATCTGTTCTGATAACCGTCATTCTGCGCTAAGATTTTCGAGGCCGAGACCAAGACAACGGGATGTTGGTGATAAGCAGGGGCGCCGGGGGATGCGGGGGGGGGGGGGGTGGTGGGGGAGGGGGATGTTACTGTTTTCCACCGTGGGCGGGGGGGGGGGGGGGTATCGCCCAAAATAGGGGAGGGGTATTCTTGCCCAAAGTACCGGTGTGTGTGCGGGGGGGAGATAACATAACGCACTTTTTTATTTTGAAAGCAGGTAGTCATGAGGGGGAGGGCTACTTTATAAAATGCATCGTTGACCGAGAACACTTGATGGGGGGGGGGGGGGGGGTGGGGGGGGGGGGGCGGGAAGCAGGGAGGCGGGGGAGGGGGGGGGGGCGGGGTAACTGTTTTCCGAGGCTTTCTATTAGGCGGGGAACGGGGGTATCCATCACCAATAATAGAGGGTGCTTAATTATCGGCTAAAATTGGGTGGAGGGGTTCACCGTTTCGCGGGTGTATTGTGTAAGTGGGGAATGGGGGTGGGAGGGGGGGGGGGGTGTTCCATCCCATATAATTGTATCAAAATGGTTTAAACTACAGTTTGATAGAATAAACAGCAACAAATTAGCTATAAGTACGTGTATAAATCTAGGGATAGGTTCAGTATTAGTATCATTGTTATAATTTGGTTATATAACTGATTATAATATGTTTGGTTTTATTTTGTTGTAAGGAATTGTTGATACAATACAACGCATGGTTTTGATTATTCTTAATCTTCTGAATTATTTCCAATACCGTGTGCATAAGTGATGATTTTCACGGGGTGATTGCGGACCCATTTTGATTTATAATGCAGCAAAAAACTAAACAAAAGAGGTTCACAGGATAAAGAAATGATACAAATTTTCCCCGGGAGCTTGCTCCTCAAGAAATTACGCAATTTATATCTGTATGATATTCAAGCACTTGAACAAAAAGTGAGGTTTCGAATTATCAAATTATACAAGTATCCAAACGGATATGTGTGATGATAAAACTGTTTTGCGACACGATAATAGGGGAGAGGTTTAATTCCCCCTCCCCCGTCCCCTCCCCCCCCCCCCCCCCCAAAAAAAAAAAAAATAATAATAATAAATTAATTAATTTAAAAAAGGGGGGAGATAACCGTTCGCAGGTTTTTATAAAGAATACACAATGATCTCTTCATTGTACCATACTTCATTTGGAGATCGTCGTGCAGTTTGTGATACAAGCTCAATATTTGACACAGAGACCAATAATGCGTCACAATCCGTTCATTTTGCGATACAAGCAACGAAATAACCATAAATATAGCTTTAAAGGAAAAGGACAAAGCGATTAGTGAGTCTCTGGCAGGCTTCGACACTGAATTGATAACGCGTGGATACTGATTACCCATTTAACCACGAAGCCGCTCGCTACACTCTTTACTTGATAAGTGAGATAGCGTGGCAAATCCGAGGATATTTGTTTGGTCGATGGTGAAGCGAGTTTTACAAATGGAAGGGGAAACTAAAGACATTTTGTACACGGAGCTGTGACTATTAATTTTTAGTAGGTTTTGAGGATTTTCACGCGAATTCGGTTTACTGGTATCACCCGTTTATGAACAGCAAACTCAATTATATCTTGCAAGAGTAGTCAATAATAATTGAGGTAATTAGATACTCCTTGCTTTCAAAGAAATGGGAACAGGCGGCTGGCTGAAATACTCCCTTCGGAGTGGAAATGAGCACATTATGTGCAGAAACGATGTCAATGTGTATCCATTAACCGAGGTAATAATAATCGTGTATGAGCTATGAGCCTTGCTATGAGCTACGGGAATAGCGCTATATAAATCACAGTTATTATTATTATTATCATTTTAATTTGGTTATATAACTGATTATACTATGTTTGGTATTATTTTGTTGTAGAGAACGGGTGAGATGATTCAATATTGTAATTTGTATTATTTATTCTTAATTATTCTAACTTATATCCAATACCGCGTGCATTAGTGATTATTCACGGGGTGACTGCATTAAAACAAAAATAAATGATGGTTGACAGGATAAAAAATGCTTTTCTCTCGAAGCTTAATTGCTCCTGAGAAATGACGCAATTGATATCTTTATACTATTCAAGCACTTGAAAAAAAGAAAAGGATGGGGTCTTGAATTCACTTTGTATTCTAACGAATAATAATCAATGCATTTAGATACTCTCGGCTTCAGAGAAATGGGAACGGGTTTCATTAGCACTGTGTGAGCCTAACAGTACAGGCGACTTGCTGGAATACTCCCTTCGAAGGTGGAAAATGTGCATTCCTTTTGATTTATAAACAAAACAAAATAAGGCTGACAGGATAAAGAAATGTTTAGAGTTTTCTCCGGGAGCCGGTGTTACTCAAGAAATGACGGAATTTATAATATTTGTACAATATTCACTAACTTAAAAAAGAGGAAAAAGATGGGGTTTTGAGTATCAAATTATACATGTTTCATATTTAATTGAATTTAAACAAATCTGTTCTGATAACCGTCATTCTGCGATAAGATTTTTGAGACCGAGACCAAGACAATAATTGGTTAATTTATGTACAACGGGGATGTTGGTGATAAGCAGGGGCGCCGGGGGATGTGGGGGGGGGGGGGGTGTTGGGGGCGGGGGATGTTACTGTTTTCCACCGTGGGCGGGGGGGGGGGGGGGTATCGCCCAAAATAGGGGAGGGGTATTCTTGCCCAAATTACGGGTGTGTGTGCGGGGGGTGGGGGGGGGGGGGGGGGGGGGGAGAGATAACATAACGTACTTTTTATTTTGAAAGCAGGTAGTCATGAGGGGGAGGGCTACTTTACAAAATGCATCGTTGACCGAGAACACTTGATGGGGGGGGGGGGGGGGGGGAAGCAGGTAGGCGGGGGGGGGGGGGGGGGGGGGTAACTGTTTTCCGAGGCTTTCTATTAGGCGGGGAACGGGGTATCCATCACCAATAATAGAGGGTGCTTAATTATTGGCCGAAATTGGGTGGAGGGGTTCACCGTTTCGCGGGTGTATTGTGTAAGTTGGGAATGGGGGGGGGGGGGGGGGGGGGGGGGTGTTCCATCCCATATAATTGTATCAAAATGGTTTAAACTACAGTTTGATAGAATAAACAGCAACAAATTAGCTATAAGTACGTGTATAAATCTAGGGATAGGTTCAGTATTAGTATCATTGTTATAATTTGGTTATATAACTGATTATAATATGTTTGGTTTTATTTTGTTGTAAGGAACTGTTGATACAATACAATGCATGGTTTTGATTATTCTTAATCTTCTGAATTATTTCCAATACCGTGTGCATAAGTGATGATTTTCACGGGGTGATTGCGGACCCATTTTGATATATAATGCAGCAAACAACTAAACAAAAGAGGTTTACAGGATAAAGAAATGATACAAATTTTCCCCGGGAGCTTGCTCCTCAAGAAATTACGCAATTTATATCTGTATGATATTCAAGCACTTGAAAAAAAGGTGAGGTCTGGAATTATCAAATTATACAAGTATCCAAACGGATATGTGTTATGATAAAACTGTTTTGCGACACGATAATAGGGGAGAGGTTTAATTCCCCCTCCCCCGTCCCCTCCCCCCCCCCCCCCCAAAAAAAAAAAATAAAATAAATAATAATAATAATAAATAAATAAATTTAAAAAAGGGGGGAGATAACCGTTCGCAGGTTTTTATTATGTAACAGCTCAAAATATACCAGTTTTAAAAAATACACAATGATCTCTTCATTGTACCAATACTTCATTTGGAGATCGTCGTGCAGTTTGTGATACAAGCTCAATATTTGACACAGAGACCAATAATGCGTCACAATCCGTTCATTTTGCGTTACAAGCGACGAAATAACCATAAATATAGCTTCAAAGGACAAGTAACACCTCAAAAAAGCAAAATGGCTGCCGCAGCAAAGAGCGCCCGTTTAACGGGCGCCAACAGCTAGTCTACACTCAGTAATACTCTAACGCCACGAGGGGGGTCGCGCGTGCTTTTCCAATGGGCCATTTTCGAAACGCTCGCCCGCTTTCCGCGGCGCTCCTCGATCTCCGAGACCGAGACGAAGCCACGGGCCCGGTCTCGGAGCTGATCATAGTCGCTTTCGCGACTCCCGGCGTCGTCGAAATCGACGTGAATAAGCTCCGTAAGTTGCTCTAATTTATTCATTATTCATGACGCGCGAGTCGCCATCGATTTTAAAGAGTAGCCTGGATAAGTACTAGCCATCATTCCCGCGCGACCGAGCTTCGCTTTTCGATGAGCGCCACCCGTTCGCCGGATTAGTAGATATCGGGCTTATGAATATTCAAAAGGTAGGGTCTTGGACCCTTCTAGCGGAGGCTGTATTTACACAGCTAATTGGTTTGCGGTGACTTGCAACACTGAATTGCGCTCATTGAATCGCGTGGATAAGGACGACCTATGCCTTGGCGTGCAAAGGAGCTACATTTACAGCGAGCGGTTCCAATCGACGCATTGTTATATATGTGGCTTACGATAATCTTCAGGACCGCGAGAGGTGCTCCGCAGAATGAGTTTATTTACATAGCGATTAGTGAGTCTCTGGCAGGCTTCGACACTGAATTGATAACGCGTGGATACTGATTACCCATTTAACCACGAAGCCGCTCGCTACACTCTTTACTCGATAAATGAGATAGCGTGGCAAATCCGAGGATATTTGTTTGGTCGATGGTGAAACAAGATTAGAGTCCGGCGGGTTTCGACGTTGAATTGATAACGCCTGGATATGAAGTACCCATTTCACATCGGAGCAGCTCGCTATAATCTAATTGACTTGATACGTGAGATAGCATGGCAAATCTATAAGGATATTTGTTTGGTCTATATGGTTAAGCGAGATCTTCCAAATAGTATAAAGGGGAAAAGACATTTTGTACACCGCGTGCATCTGTGGTGTATCTAAATGATTATTCACGGGGTGACTTTGTATTCTTTTTGATTTGTTGACAGGATAAAGAAATGTTTAGAGTTTTCTCTGGGAGCATGCTACTAAGAAATCACGCAATTTAAAATATCTTAACAATATTCACGAACTTAAACAAAAACAGGAAGAAGATGTGGTTTTGAGTAGCAAATTATTATTATCATTTTAATTTGGTTATATAACTGATTGTTGTACAATACAATATTGTTGTGACCATTTACATCTCATACCGCATGCATCAGTGGTGTATATAAATGATTATTCACGGGGTGACTTTGTATTCCTTTTGATTTATAAACAAAGCAAAAAAAGGTTGACGGGAAAAAGAAATGTTTAGAATTTTCTCCGGGAGCATGCTACTAAGAAATGACGCAATATTCACAAACTTAAAAAAAAAAAACCAGGAAGAAGATGTGGTTTTGAGTAGCAAATTATACATGTTACATATTTTATTGAATTCAAACAATTCTGTTCTGCATGATAACCGTCGTTCTGCGACAAGATTTTCGAGGCCGGGGCAAAGACAATTGGTTAATGTTCGTACAACGAGGGTGGTGGTGATGGGCAGGGGCGCCGGGGGATGTGGGGCCTTTTGAGGGGGTGGGAGGATATTACTGTTTTCCCCCGTTGACGGGGGGAGGAGGGGGGGGGGGGGGCGGCAACGCCCAAAACAGGGGAGGGGATCCTTGCCCAAAATACGGGTGTGTGTGTGTGGGAGTGGGGGGGGGGGGGGGGGGGGCGGGGAGGAGAAAACTTTACGCAGTTTTTTATTGTACAATCGGGATGTTATGAGGAGGAGGGATTACTCTACAAAATTCATCGTTGACCAGGAACACTTGATGGGGGCGGGGGGGGGGGGGGGGGGGGAGGACTGGTGGGGTTACTGTTTTCCGAGGCTTTTTATTAGGCGGGGAATGGGGGTATCCATCACCAACAGTTAGATGGTGCTTATCGCCCAAAAGTAGGTGGAGGGGATCACCGTTTCGCGGGTGTATTGTGTAAGTGGGGAATGGGGGGCGGGGGGGGGGGGGGCGTAGGGGAGGGGGATCGGGGGGGGGGGGGGTGGTTCAGTGCCTAAAATAGCATCAAAATAATTTAATCTATAGTTTGATAGAATAATCAGCAACCAAATAGATATAAGTACGTGTATAAATATAACTGATTATAATATGTTTGGTATTATTTTGTTGTAAGGAACGGGTGCTACAATACAACAATGTTTTGATTATTCTTAATCTTCTGAATTATTTCCAATACCGTGTGCATTAGTGAATGTACCTTAATGATTTTCACGGGGTGATCGCACCCATTTTGATTTATAAAGCAGCAAAAAAACGAAACAAAACACACAGTATAAGGAAATGATAACAATTTCCCCCGGAATGACGCAATTTATATCTGTATGATATTCAAGCACTTGAAAAAAGGTGGGGTCTCGAATTATCAAAGTATACATGTATCCAAACAGATCTGTTGTGTTAAAACTGTTTTGCGACACGATGTTCGGGGTAGAGACCAAGACAATTGGTTATTTGTGTACATTAGGAGGCGGCATTGATGGGCGGGGTGGGGAGGGAGCTGGGGGATGTAGCCGTTTTCCACAGGTGCGTGTGTGTGTGGGGGGGGGGGGGGGGGGGAGGGGGTCCATCGCCCAAAATAATGGAGAGGTTTTTCCCCTCCACCCCACTCCCCCCCCCCCCCCCCCCCCAAAAAAAAAAAAAAAAATAAATAAATAAATAAAATAATAATAATAATAAATACAAAAATAAATAAAAAATAGGGGGGAGATAACCGTTCGCAGGTTTTTTATTATATAACAGCTCAAAATATAGAAGTTTGAAAGAATACAAAATGATCTCTTCAATGGGTGATTTCAAGTATGGTTTTTAAGGCCGGTGTTAGTGTTTATTACACACAAACACCAGTTTGATAAACACTAACACCAGCCCTAAACACCATACTTGAAATCACCCATTGTACCAATACTTCATTTGGAGATCGTCGTGCAGTTTGTGATACAAGCGCAATATTTGGCGCAGAGACCAATAATGCGTCACGATCTGTTCATTTTGTAATACAAGCAACAAAATAACCAAATAACAAATAACAAAATAACCGCAAGTATAGCTTTTAAGGACAAGTGACACCATAAGTTCACTTTGTGATACAAGCAACGTATGAACTCTAATCATAGATCGAAAAGACACAAAATGGCTGCCGCAGCAAAGAGCGCCCGTTTAACGGGCGCCAACAGCTAGTCTATTATATTAATACGGTAAGCTTCAACCCCCGAAATGGTTCCCACTCGAGATATCCTCACCCCGAGGATTCGGCGATTTCCCGACCGTCGCGATCGAAGGATATACGTTTTGCGGAGGACAATAAGGCATTCCCGAGTCGCTCCCGCCCCGTGGTCGTCGTCGAGATCGAAAAAAGGGAAAGTCAGCAATGTCAATTGCCCGTTTAAGACGCCGAGCATTGACTAACGATTTATCGCCGTAAAAGTATGTGTAAGAATATAAATTGGAGTAGATAAAACAAATAATATATCGATAAACCAATTTAGATATAACACGTTGCGAAACTACCCAGGTTTTGATAAATATCAATATTTATATTACGCGGATGGTATGGTAATGATCGCTATTGCCGATTGGCATCGTGTTTGTAAGTGCATCGACGACAAAATGCGACAACTTCAATTTAGCTGCGGTTATACAACGCGCAATGGCTGTACAGCCGTGTATACACGTCGCGCAGTCATCTAATTACCGCACCGAACCGTAGTTTATTTGCATAGCTCACTGACCTGCTGACCATCGTCTCTGGTCACTAACTTTCTCATTCGCCCTACCGTACACGATACTATAATTGCGCCAGCTGGTGGTAAGATGTTAGCAAGAACACGAACATAGTGTACTGTATCTAATTTAATACAAGCGGAACAAATTATCGGGGGGGGGGGGGGGGGGAGAATGGATGGGGGAGGTATCTGCTCATGTAGTATGCAAATGCATGTATGGGCCTACGGCTACTATTCCTTTCAAGGGAATATATCATCGGGTTTCACAAGAATATAAACAAAGGTATACGCGGGAGAACTTAGTTTGGATATGAAACGTGTATAGGGACACGACGGGTTATGTGTCATACAGGCAATTGGAGCCGCGGGGAGGGGGGGGGGGGGAGCGGCGAAGCTACTTTATTAGCAAGAACACGAACATAGTGTATTGTATCTTAATACAAGCGGAACATATTATGGATCATATATAATATGGGGGATAACTGAATAACTTTGCGTGGGTACTAAACCATCATGATTTTGTTATGCATTGGCCGGATGTATCGAGCGGCGAAGCTACTTTATTAGCAAGAACACGAACATAGTGTATTGTATCTATTTTAATACAAGCGGAACAAATTATGGATCATATGAAATATGGGGGATAACTGAATAACTTTGCGTGGGTACTAAACCATCATGATTTTGTTATGCATTGGCCGGATGTATCGTTGGACGGGGCCCCGACGGGTTGTGGGGCGGGATTGAGTCTCCCGAGTCTATTTTGTCTTACTATTTAAATGATGACTGTGGGATATTTAGTAAGGTTTTAAAGTGTTGTTATGTCATCATCGTCTTTCTCTCTTAAAAACCCGCGGATTTCCGCGGGTACAGCTAGTTATTTGTATTTACATACTCATGATTTTTGAAAGCCGCGTGTCTCGCTTATCTTGCTCCTGCTCGGTGGTTTCTCCAGCCTGCTGCGCCAAGGAAGTCTCTTCCTCAAGGTCAAGGCGAGATGCACTCCACCTGCGCCATGGCTTGATGATGTCCGTCAGGGCCACGGCCGCCAGGGAGTTCAGACCAGATGTAATGGTACTATAAGGGACGAATAGAAATAATTAATGTTGTTGTTGTTGTTATTATTATTATTATTG